>JAPSGF010000013.1:9641654-9669154 GCA_035772895.1 Perdix hodgsoniae
CGCGCTGAGCTGCCAGACGCATTCGTTCAAATCTTCCTCCTTTAAATGATCGTTACCAACTGGGAGGATAACCTAACGGGGATTATCTAATCCTTGGTGTGCCACCAAAGCACACAGAGTGCCCACACACTGCATGCTGCTGCGGAGCAACAGAAAGTTCCCAGTCCTGCAGACCAACACAGAATTTTATAGTGCAGTTTTATTTTTGGGGTCAGTTTTCTCGAGGTTTGGGCATTGATTTTGATTTCTGCCTGTTGATCCCATATTCCTTCTACATTAAACAACTGGTACAAAGAGGGGTTCAGATTGGATATTAAGAACATATTAGGAACAATTTCTTCTCCAAAAGAGCAGTGAGGCGCTGGCAGAGCTGCCCTGGGAATGGGGGGGTCACTGTCCCTGGAGATGTTCCAGATCCATTGGGATGTGGCACTGAGGGATGTGGGCAATGGGCATGGGAGGTTTAGGTTGGGTCTTAGGAGGAAGTTTTTCAGCCAGAGGGTGGTGAGGCACTGGCACAGGTTGCCCAAGGAGGCTGTGGATGCCCCATCCCTGCAGGCATTCAAGGCCAGGCTGGATGTGGCTCTGGGCAGCCTGGGCTGCTGGTTGGTGACCTGCACACAGCAGGAGGTTGGAAATGGATGAGCACTGTGGGCCTTTGCAACCCAGGCCATTCTGTGACACTATGATTCTGTGATGGGATGGGTTGGGGTTGGAGATCTGAGAGGTCTTTCCAAACCTGATGGCCCTATGGTTCCATGTAGGGACATGGGCATGGGTTGAACTTGGGGATCTTTTCCAGCCTTTGTGATTCTGTGATTTTATGTACAGCTTTAAGCCCCTAACTGCAAACTGATCCCTGCTTCTCCATTATCCATTCCACGTTAGCAGCTAGGCTCAGCATGGTTTCATCCCTCACAGTAGAAACTAATGATCTCCACTGCCCTTCTTATAAGGAGATGTGTAGTCCACATAGCACAGACTTGCAAAAAGTGGCAGGAAAGCCACCAAGTCATTCTTATGCTTTGAAAGCCTTTTCTGCCATTTAAAGAAAAAAAAAAAAAAAAAAGAAAAAAAAAAAGTATCAAAGAGAACCAGGGGCTTTTAAATGGAGTTTTGGTAATCCCACATGGCTTTTCACTGAAATGGCAGTATTTTTATTTTGAGTACCAATATTCACTAACAGAGAAATGCGGAGCCAATTACGTCTTGGTCATTCACCAGCATGAATGAAGCAGATATTATCCAGTTCCTCCTTCAAATCATAACGAGGAAGGAAGACTTGCTTGCATCCTACTGCACTAATTTCATGGGGTCCGAGTTGATACACTGATAGCTCATCACAAAAGGGCCCCAAATATTTGATGAGCAACAGCCTGAAAGGAACCCTACCGAACTGCAATGGCTCTGGCAAACAACATTAATGTTCACAGCCTTCTCAAAACCCTTCTGTAAAACACAAAACAAAACCAACCCAACAGAGAAAAGTGAAATTAACCTGCAGTGCTCCTGCTTCACCGCTCTGCACCCAGGAGAGGCCGAGCCTCGACTTTTCCTTTCTCATGTCAAACCACCTCCAACAATTAGTTTTACGAGGCTTGGCTTATCCCCTTCCGAAGAACAAGGGCGAGTTTCCCTGCAGGAAATGAAAATTGCATCCAGGTTGTGGGGCTGCTTCAAAGGGGCACAGCCCCAGCCAGCAGGTCCCTCCCTGACTCCTGCAGCTTTGTTCTCAGTGTTGCCGGGGGGGCACCGCTTCCCAGCTCCTATTTACCTCTGTCTTTTTGCTACTTACACATTTTTCTTCTTTTCTTCCTTTTTTTTTTTTCCCCTCTTTCTCTTTCTGACTGTACGCATTTTCCTTTACTGTATTTATTTTTCCTTCACTTCAAGCCTGTGTAACCATTTTTTCCCAGATGTGCTCCCCTCGGTGCTGGTTTAGGGCTGTCCCGCAGTAGCAGCAGGGTGTGAACAGCTCAGAGATCTTTTTGCTCTGTCTTGACATCCTATCACCAAACTCACGGCCATTTCCCACTGTTAGGACAGGCAGAGGGTGGCACACACTGCAGCTGTTGCCTCTCAGCCTTAAGACTGAATGCATCCTTCTACTCCCAACTGCATCGCTTGCCTTTATTCTTTCCTCACTTCCCCCTGGTTGGATATCGGGAACAATTTTATCTCAATTTTGGACTTGGAGACCTGAGAGGGCCTTTCCCTCCCCACTGCTGCTGTGCTGCTTGGAAAGGGCAACTCATAGGAGCTTCGTATTCAGCCTGCATCTACATGTGAAAAATGAATCTGTGTTATAAGAAGGACAGGTGATTTTTAACAGCTCACATCTGACTGTATCAGGATGCAGGCATTTAGCTTGGACATCTGGTCATCAAATTACTCGTTCATGCAGAAGCTCTTGTTCACATGGCCCTGGAAAGGTCTGTTCAGAAGAAAGACATATGGAAAAGACAGGTATGGAATAACTTCCCTGGAAACAGCATGACATGAGGGTTAGTGCTGACACCAGGAGATGCACTGAAGGAAGCATCAACTCCCATTGGCAGAAAGAGTTTGGAGAAGGAGCTAGTTGCTGCTGTTGACCCATCTCCTTATGGATATCCAGGATACCTCACTGTAACTGCAGCATCAAGTGCTATCCAGAAATGTGAGCCTATCTGTTCCCATTCGTGCCAAAAGGCACAAAGACTTGCCTGGGCTTAGCTACAGGGATCTGCATTTTTGGGGCCTCCAGGCTGAAGTTTTTGCTTCGTATTGTAAACAAAACAAAAAATTCCTTTTCCCTTTGAAAGCAGTTTGTCCCCCCGCCAGCCACTGAGACTTTGTGTCTCCAGCCCTCCCTCACTTCATTAACTCTCTGCAGAATCTAGATCCTGCTGAATGGTGACTGCAGGGGCAGATTGCAGCGCTCTGTAATTAACAGGCAGAGATGGAGCGTGTTATGGCATGACCCTTCACCACAGAGCTCTGCTGCAGATCTGTCCCAGTGCTCCAACAGCACCCTCCCAGGAATAGCATCCATCCCCTCTGTGCTCTGGGGTGAAATACTTGCTCTGTTACATGGATCTGGATGGTTACTGTGCATACTTGGGAGAGGTTGGGTTCTCTAGATGGCCTGGTCAATGAGGGCAAGTTTCCATTCGGCAGATCTCGGAATAATCAGATCTCACACAGAGTGTGCACACCCTGCTGGGCTGTCACGCTGCCTCTGGCTGTGCAGAGTGCCTGAAGCGAGGTGTTAAGCCCATGATATGCAGTGCAAGCTCAGCAAGCTTACCCCTGTGCTATCAATAGATATGCCCCTCCCTTCCTTCCCCTTTGCAGCTCCCTGCTTTGCTCACAGCCTTGTCCACGTCCTGTCCCAAAAGTCCCATGATGCTGCATTCACCCACCATTGCTCTGACCTCTGAGCAGAGGCAGAACCACCCCAGCACCCCACTGCCATCACTGCCCTGTACCCCAACCTCCAGCACCCAGCTGGTGTCCCTAATTCCACATAGTCTCCTTGGTTGCACATATGCAAGAGATGCTTACAAAGTTGAGTTTTGTTGAGTTTTCTTTTTATGAGATGTCCTCGGGAGCAGTGGAAGGAACAGAGCCCTTGTAGGGAGCCAAGGATGGCTGCATCCCATGGACAGATCGTAACACTGAATTCATAGGATCACAGAATCATTAAGGCTAGAAAAGACCTCTCGGATCCCAGGCCCAACCCCAGCCCACCCCCACCATGCTCACTGCCCACATCCCTCAGTGCCACATTCCCATGGCTCTGGAACACCTCCAGGTTGGTGATCCTCCTGCTCCCGGGGCAGCTGTGCCACTGCATCACATCATTCACTGCAGAGCCCCTGAGCTGAAAGGTTTTAAAGTACATTTCTTTTTAGATAAGAAAGACATTAAACCAAGTCTCACCTTGCCTGGATGATAAAGCATTATAAAATTGTATCCTTCTATGGAGAAAGGCCGAGGGAGCTGGGAGTGTTGAACCTGGATAAGTGAAGGCTATGTGACCTAGGAGACCTCACTGCGGCCTTCCAGCACTCGAGAGGAGCTTACAGGCAGGATGAGGACCACCATTCTACACAGTCCGACAGCAATTGGACACAGGAGAATGGTTTTAAATGAAGCGAAGGGAGGTTTAGGTTAAATGCCGGGTGGAAATTTTTCACTTGGAGGGCAGTGAGGTGCTGACACTGCTGCCCAGAGCTGTGGTGTCCATCCCTGGAGGTGCCCATGGCCATGGATGGGTTCTATGAGGGCTGAGCTGGGGGTACAGCCAGCCCACAGCAGGGGTGGGATGTGGGTGAGCTTCCAACTTTCAACTAAAGCCACGATGGGACTGATATTCAAGTATCACAGGAGGGACAGAGGCTGGGGCATGAGCACATCACACTCCTGCCCTTCCCCACTCCTCTGCAACACCGTGTTGAAAAATAGCTTCTCTCCAGCAAAGCAGGGGAGGAGGGTCAGCTGTAGTGCTGATTAAGCTCTCTATAGTGCTTTATAGGGAAACTACACAGCCTGTTGCAGCCTGCTGTAACAGGGCCAAGGGTGAAAAAGCCACGAGGAGCTCAAGCAAGGGCAAACAAAGAAACCCACCGCTCCAAGGATACAGGACCTTCATCACAGCAACAGCAACCCCCTGAATTCTTCTGCAGTTAAAACACAAAGACCCAAACCTCATGCTCTCCCTCGTTACATTCTTTTCCTGTAGCATAAACCCTCGCTCATGCAAACACAGAGCTCTGAGAGCAGCAGCCCCCCCCCAGCCGCAGAGCCTCCCCGTGCCCCTCCTCTCATCTCCATAAATCAGAGCCGGGCTCCGGTGTGGCTGTGCAGCCCCAAAGCACTGCATGGCCTTGGGGTGCTGCCACGCTCCTGCCCAGCACCACTGCAGGCTGTGTTGACCATGCTCCACAAAGCCCAAAGCAGAGGGATGTGGCCTTGCACCTTTGGCACCCTGCATCCTGGTCCCAGAGGACCCATCCAGCTCCCTGCTTTTTCCATGGTGCAAGAAGCATTATGTTAAGCTTTGCTATTCAGTTCAGCAGTCACAGTGAGAAGTGTCAGCTCTGCAGTGGGATCACAGAATCATGGAATGGCCTGGGTTGAAAAGGACCACAGTGATCATTTTGTTTCAACCCCCCTGCTATGTGCAGGGTCACCAACCAGCAGCCCAGGCTGCCCACAGCCACATCCAGCCTGGATGCTTGTATCAGACAGAGCAGACTGGGAGCAGGACGGTTTCCTGAGCTACAAACCCTTTAAATACAACAACTTGCTAAATAATTTCTTCTGACTCCAGACCAGACTTGGAGAATAAATGCTTTGATCCGTTGCTACAGATTTCAGTGTCTCCCTGAAAACAAAAGGAAAAGAATCCCACAGATTTTTACACGTCTCACAAGAGGACAGTATTCAACTCAGACCAAAATTATGAAGTCATATATTTTTAGCATTCCTGTCTAGCCACAAAACAATGCAACATCCATCATCATAAATGCTGGGGCAGTAAATTAGAAGGACAGCGTATTTTTGGATGTTTTTAAAGAAAAAAGTAAGTGTTTCTAGTGGGAAATCAGAGATAAGTCATTAAAAAGTACTGAGGTATGCATCCCAGCAGAATGAAATCAATTAGCTCCTAATCTCATATTTTTTTAGGAATGGAAGAGTGATTCTCTGATTGTTACTTCCTGATGCAAAACTTCTACTTGCTTCAGCTCACAAACACAGAGAGTGAGATCTCAGAACTGAAACAAATAGAAGCAAATGTTGGTTTTGGAACATCAGCTAATAGTATTAGACGGAACAGCCAGCCCATAATTATATATCTTTCATGCAGTTTAGCTTATGCCATTACATAATTAAATTTAGACCAACAAGCCCTCAAAGTTATCTTTTTCCATAATAACAAACACAAAAATTATATATGTGCTCCCAGTAGCATTACAAGTTAAGTATATACTTGGTGACACTTTGCAGTAAGTGGGCATTCATTACCAATGCCTCTGGAATTCACTGCAATAACATTAGTCACAAAGAACTCGTGTGGATCTAATGTGTGGTGTATCTCTCTGTAAATCAGATTGCAGAATAACGGGGAATTCCCTCTCTGGGACATCACTGCAGGGCTGAAGACAGCAGAGGTGTTCAGGGCAGGCTGCCCTGTTGTCACTGCCTTGCTGCCATGACAAGCCTTAAACTCAGCACTGATCCATGGAGAAGAGCATCCTTTCCTCATCGTTCCCCCCATATCCCAACCTGTCTTTCTCCTGCCACGTTCTGCAGCAACATAATTTCAGAGGATATCTTGGTTATAAAAGCTGTCCCCAATATCTGTGTATTTGTTGTTGTTATGTTTGAACTCCCTGGCCACAGTTACATGTTGTAATTCATTGAAATGATTGCTGAGGGAACTGGCCCTCAGACACCACTACCAGATAAGCTTCTGATTGAGTTCAGGAGGACACGAATCCCATGACTCTCTCTTCGCAGAGACATACAATATCCTGAGTTGGAAGGAACTCACAAGATCATTGAGTCCAACTCAAGTTTGATCACAGACTTTACTAAATCATAGAACCATATCATTACTTGGGTTGGAAGGGACCTCAAAGATCATCCAGTTCCAACCCCCACTGTGGTCAGGGCTGCCAACCACGAAGTCTCTCATCAGATCCCGGGCCCCATCCCACCTGGCCTTGAGCACCCAATATTCATCATGTCATCCCAGAAAGAGATACGAGGAGCTCCCTTCTCTTAGGGAATCAGAAGCTCTAAAAAGCACGAAAACATCAAATATAATGGCAAGTCTCCACGTTTCTCAGGAAGCTTCATGAACTGCAGAAGCTTTTCCTCTTCAAGCATGTTAGATAGTGTATTATTAGACAGCTCAAGTGAGAAGATGAAGCTAAAATACATCTAGCAGACACTGTCATTTCCTATTTGGGGTTTCCAAAGCAACATACACACCTGCAATTACTCTAGAAGCACACATAGCCTACGTGTAATGTGTGTCTGCATGAGGATCTTCCTATAATTCTATGTTAATGACCCTCTAGCCATTGTAGGATACTAAAAGTAGTTAGAACAAAGCCCACAAATAGATCACTGTGACCAGTTTCTAAAAAACTCTGCAATCTCTCTTTCCTATTCCCATGTACACAGCGTGAACGTCAAGCACTTTATTCTACGTTTCCTATTTACTAATTTTATGTAACTGTGTGTTCTGTGAGCACACTTGTGCAGTTTCTTCCCCTTTTTTTAATCACTCTGCAGCTGCTAGAGAGATGATACACCTCATTATCTTGTTCGGTGGGTCATCTAAAGTGGATAGTAAGTAATTCTACCTCCTACAGCTTTGGGAAGGAGCCAAGGAGAACTAGGATAAGATGCCTGACAAAATTAAAAAATAAAAATAAAAAAGATTAGAATGCTCTTTATTTCCAACGTAGAAATGTGTTTTCATTTGGCGTGCTGCTTTTGGCAGGTCTGTCGTAACCAAACAGACTGCTAGAGGAAAAAACAGGACCTCCCCAAACACTCCCAGTTAGCTCAGTTGGGAAACAAGTTTCACTTCCAGAGGCAAACTCACACCATGCCCCTACCAGCAGGCAGCCCAGCACTGCTCAGCAAGCAGCGTGGGCTCCTCTCTGAGCAAGGACCTGGGCAAGGGATTGTTGTCATTTTTTATCTCAGTGGAAGGTATGTCAAAGCAGCTTGGGAAGTATTTTCATCCCTGTACTGACTTTCTCTACCTGCAGTATGTTCCAGTGCCTTATTTTATCCTGATTTTTCTTATGCTGTGGTGCCATTCTTGCGTTTAATTTGTGGCACCGCTTTCTAATTGTCCTTTATTAAGTAATTTGCAAATTGGGAATGCTGGGACCTTGCAGCCCCACTGCCTGGTACTGGGCAATGGGGATGGCAGCAGAGGAACACGAGGAGGGCATCTTCCCAGCATCCAACCCACAGCCCCACTCAGCAAGAAGAACACTGAGAAATAAAATACACAGGCTGAAGATGTATGGAGTATGACCCTGTGGAACAACCCCATGCACTGATCTGCTCTGCCAGTGAACAAGAGACCAGTGAGTGCTCAGGGAAAGACAATTAACCACCCATTAATTAAGCACACGGGCATTTCTGCCCCCAGAGGCAAAGGAGCAAACATCCCTGCAGAAAAGGCAAGTTGGGGTATTTTTGGCCATGAAGTTCGTACTGTGAAAGATGTATTGGGAATGGATTCCTCCAGAGAGAGCTGCCAGAAATTTTATCCCTGCTTTCCTGCGCTGTTTTCCTTGTAAATCATCCCTCTCACAAAAAGCATTACACTGACATGGCCAATCTCAGATCCTGAGTAACAAAACTCCAAGCAAGTCTTAGCAGTCTCCTCTTCTATCTGACCAGCTGAGTACATTTGGAGAAGCAACTATTGGTTTGCACACATGTACACAGGAAAATAGTAGGGTTTAAGGTAAATCCCCAGAATATTGTAACTGTCATCACTTTACACTGCAGTGACTTTCAGCCCCTAAGGATGTGTTCTGTTGGTGGCAGGTGGGTGGTTGGACTGGATGATATCGGTGGTTGTTTCCAACCTTGGATGATTCTATGATTCTGTGATTCCTGGCAGATGAAATTAACGATGCCAACATGCAAACCATTGCTGTGCCTTGCACACCCAACATAGCTTGTGTTCCACAGGTGGGCTTCATTTTTACCAATGCAAATCCTTAGCCTATCCCAAGCCTTCAGCTTAACTCTATTACAGGCTTGTGTTTAGAAGGAGGAGGCTGAGTTGGTGAGCCTGAGCACCCCAAAACCATCTCACCCTTACCAACACCCATCAAATGCTGTTCTGCACTCATATACACACCAGGAGTGAGAAAACAACTCACCAAGGGGCTGAGGAACAAACAGCAATGCCTACCAAAAGCAGTGCTAAACCTTGTGCAGTTGTACCCACAGAAAAACGTGCCCCTCCTGGAGTGTATGGGGTGTGTGCCAGCAGCCAGAGAAACTGCATCCAAAGAGGAGGAAAATTCCAACATTCAGCCTGCGCGGGTGATCTCCAGCACAGGCTGGGAGCTGTCTGTGCAGCATGCTATCCAGTGGTGAATGCATTCTTTATTTTGAAATGCCTGCAAGTCCAAAGCAAAATTATGCCAATTTTGTCCCTAGCTCTAAATTTTATTAAGTTGGTGCCTACTTGTACAAGGCTAAGCCTGTGAGGCTCATGTTTTTCTGAAGTAATATTTTCCTGTATAATCTATTTTCTATTACAATGACTTGACTGTAGAACTGAAATGAGAGCCAGGATTGTTTTCTGGATATGTTATCAGATACCTTCCTTTCTAAGGCCCAGAAAGAGAAATTCAGTTTACAACAGAGATCACTTCTCTTATTTGGAAGCGAGGGTTTCGTATCACATAAAGCACTCCCAGACAGTGATTTGTGTCAAGCATTTTGCTCATTGGGTATACCCCCAAGCTTATTCGTAGGAGAAAACTTCCACCTCACAGTGCTACATATTTGTCATGTATAAAGCTGCATTTGAAGAAAAGTACTGTTCTACAAAGCCAAAAGAATTTCTGAACAGCATACCTGCTTTTAGATGGCAAGAAGGTGAAGGAACCAATGAGCCAGGGGATGTGAAGATGCAGCAAGCCAACGTGGTACCATCCCGAGGATGGCCAGCAGAGGTGACAGGAAACCAAGTGCCTTGAGAGGTGTCCTGCCCCAGGCAGCATGCTGACGGGGTGCTGAGGAGCAGAAAGCAGGCTGAGCCATCACCCCTCGGCCATCACATGCTTTGTTTCCACACCAGGACATGGAGTCATGCCTTTTAAAGAGGATGAGCTCCTCTGTTTGGTGAGAGGTGGCACTGGGCACAAACTGGAATGTGAGAGGTTCCCTCTGGCTGTCAGGACTACAAGCACATTTAATGTATACAGTAAAGCAGGTGTAAATGTATACAATATTCCCCTACAGTTGCATGCAAGAAGTATTTATCACAATTCATCAAACTTGATGAATCCATGCTTCATTTCTCTGAAGAAATCAAGAAACTAGACATTAAGGAACCAAGGGAGGAAAACACCGGGTTCCTACTGAGCTCCGAGGGGATTTTGGCACTAGGAAATGTCTGCAGCTTGTTGTGGTGAGCTTTAACTGGAAGAATGGTGGAGAGGTTATCCTTCTGGCCCAGGAGGTTACGTGCGTTGGTGCACTCACTACTGAAACCCATCGCTGTGTGGTGAAGGCCCTCCTGTCTGAGGCAGGCCATGAGTTCCTCCTGGAGAGCAACAGAGGGATCGGTGAACCCAGAGTGGAGCAGACCCAGCATGCAGCTGAGCTGAGAACCCTGAGGGATGTCCTTTTTGCAGTTCTTTTTGCAAGTTCCTCAGCTTGGAGCCATGTGTGGTCCAGCCCTGACTTCAGTTCTCAGTACTGCACTTCTGGCTTGGTTGAAGACTTGCTCTGGAAAAGAGCTCTGGCAGTTTCTCTCTCATAGCAAGCAGTGCCTTACCTCGTGTGTCCTCTTGAAATGTACTGAACCAATTGTTGTGTACTTAAAAATATCTATCTGGAATGCAGTACATTTATTCAATAAATGTCTTCTCCGTTAGCAAAAATTAACATCATTAATGCCACCTTACAAACCAGGAAGCTGAAACACAAAGAGGAAAAGCAATGCATTAGAGAGGAACCTGGGGGGGCCAGCACAAGTCATGCAGCTGGAGGCCATCGGGGCAGCCAGCGCTCCGCTCACAAACGGAGCTCAGCTCTTCCAGAAAAGCTGACCTTGCATCTTGGACTGGATTAGCAAAATAAAGCACAGATAGCAAAGGCCAACTTCCAGCCTCGTTTGAACACACTCAGTGGAGTGTTTGTGCAACAGAGGTTAACGCTTGCAATGATTTCTTAGCGTAGGATCTGTGGCAGACAGAGGCGTGACTTCTCGATAATTGTGTTATTTTTAACAGCACCAAATAAAAACACAACAGTTGGATAAATATTGTATTCATATTTTATTCCATAAATAAATTCCATTGGTTTAAAGCTGGTTGTTTTTACTTCCAAAATGTACAAATAAAGATTTAAATATTTTTGAAGGAAACATTGCAGATGGTTTTAGTTCTGCAGTTTTGATGCAAACATACTTCTTGGCACGGCTTCCTAATATGCCATTTCTATAAATACTTAATGCTTGCAGAAGTGAAGTAAAATACATATTAAATTGAAAAACACAAATAAAAGAGTTAAGACCGAAATTTTAAATATTGCTTTTTAACAGGTAAACTTGCTATGCGAATGCACTACATAAACAGGAATAGAGTCCTTCAGAGAGCTCCAAGATTGGTCCCTTTTGGTATGTTAAGTATTAATGTGAAACTGCTGCTGCTATGATTATGTGGTAATGCTATTTCAGCTAGTTTCTAAACATAACAAATAATGATATTCGTTTTTCTTTAGTTCAAGGATTTAACTCGCAGGAAATCAATTAATAGAATACTTCAGAGAAATAAGCTTCCCAGGTCTTTTAAACCCAGCTCTATTGCTACAGAGATGTATACTTTGAAACAGATTAAGATAAATAACACCACTGTAATTCGGTATTTGCATTAAAAATTCCTAAAATTATTTCCTCTGGGTACACTGACCATCAGTTGATGCTCTGAAACAGCTGTGCTTTTTTTTTTTTAGACTGCCTTGCTTACTTGAAAGTTGCCTTAGAATTTCAATTGAAATATAAATGATCTTTCTTTTTATATTAGGCGCCAAAGATAAGAAAAATACCTTCAGGTAATTAAGATAACAGCAAGTTTTATGGCTTATCTAACAGTCAAAAGCATTGGAGATCCAATTACGATGATAGGCAAGAGAATCCTTTGTCACTCAGTTTTCCTTTGAAGGAGCTGGTCCAGTAATTGCTGGGAAAGAAAGAAAAACAGCCTTAAGATGGGGTTAAAAATCACGAGGTGAAGTAGAAACCTTCAGTGATGCTGTGAGGTGGCACAAGACTCCTCAGATCTACCAGCTCAGATCTACCAGCTATGTTACTCACATAATGAAAGCACTGATAGCTTTTCCATCTCGGGCAGGAGCAGCGTGGTTACATGGAGGAGCACACAGCACTTCAACAAGGAAAAGCCATTACATGGAGCAGGATTACCTGGCAGTGCCTCAGATCTGCACCTAGATTAATTGTGCTCAGGTAGATTTCTGCTAGGATAAATTAAATTTTTAAAAACTAGAGGCCTTAGGTGCATGAGGCTCAGCTGTTAACGCTACATCTTAAGCAGTACCTAATTATAAGAACAAGATCATCAGCTGTCAGGGTTTGCACATGCTAGCACAGGTACCCCCAGAGCTTCATGGACCTCTCCCAAGAGCCTGCCTTTCTGGGAGCACTGCTGCAGGGCTGTGGGCTTTGCTAGAGAGAAAGACTATCATGCTAACCACTGCAAAACAGAAAGGCTTGGTGGCTGAGAGCTTTACCTCATCGTAGTTGAAGGAGGAGGCTTTGGGCTGGATGTCAGAAGGAAATTCTTTACTATAAGAGTTGTGAGGAGCTGGTACAGGCTGCCCAGAGAGGCTGTGGATGCCCCATCCGTGGAGGTGTTCAAGGCCAGGTTGGATGGGGCCCTGAGCAGCCCTGGTCTGATATTAGATATAGGGGTTGGTGGCCCTGCATGTGGCAGGGGGTTGGAGCTTGATTATCCTTGAGGTCCCTTCCAACCCTGGCCATTCTATGAGTCTATGATTTACTGATCAATGATCAGACATTCATCCTGTAAAGCAGCAAAGAAGGCTTGTGGACCCGCACTGTGCACTCATGGCGCACTGTTACCTTTTTAAAGATCTCCACGCGCATTCTGTTGCTCTGGATGATGATCCGCTTCTGTTTTTCCTCTTGCTTCTTTTTTACTTCGGGTAAATTGTCATAAATCCTGGAATGAAGTTAGAAGGTTAACTTCACACATCGTCCCCGGGACTTGCAAATAACTGGGAAATCTCTCCAATGCAATTCTTGGTATTAATGAGTATCTCCAAGTACCCAAATTAGATCCATGACACAGAACAAGTATTATGAATTATTGACAATAACGTTACAAAAATTTGACTTCTTGAAAAACATTGCTCATTTTGGACTAAGGAATAAGGAGAGATGGGATCAGGTTATCTCCATGTAGCAGCGCAATTCTGGGGAAGCTTCTAATGGGCTCAGTGGATTTGGTTTGAAGCAACACGGTTGAAAACAGAATGTGGCCTGCATGCTGCAGCCCTCCCAGCCTGTGAGGTGACGAGGCAATCCCCTGCCTCCAGTGTGAGGCAGCAGAGAATAGGATTGAAGACTAAACTCCGGTGGTTTGTACCTTTTGGATCTCATGTGCATCTCCTTCTCCGGAATGAATCTTTCCTTTGGTTTGAAGAGGTTATCTAGCAGAGGGAAAACAAAGTTAACCAGAGGAATCTGTGTTTTCTGAAATTTTAAGCCTCACATCTCACTCAGTCATGATCTGAAATTCCTGATTAGACTTCTCTTGGCTTAAGCTCAGATCTGTATCTCCATAAGTTGATGGAAAGGCTGAAAAACTACATCCGGAGCTGAACTGGATCCCACAACTGCCCTGTGGAAGGGGAAGGATGGGTAAGCCCACAGCAACCAGCATTGTTCCTTTATTTTAAATGCATACAACTTCTGCATTGCCACATGCAGTGGTGTACACTGATGTTCAGCAAGGCAGAAGCCACCAGTGCTGCTGTACCAAAGGACCCAGACAGTCAACTGCATGCATCCAGCAAACCATATCCCCTGCTGATGTTTGCCAGGAAGCTGGCCAGGCACGAGCATTTCCATTTCAATTTGCACTTAGTTTGCAGGGCAGTGTGCAATTATGCCAAGCACTAAGAGGAGGAAAATTGTATTACTCTTTGCTGATCAGCTGTGAGGATATCTGAGATAATTCCAGTCAGCTTGAGAAATAATTACTGATCTTCAAAGTCAATGGGTCCCAGGAATAGGTGATTTTAGCATCTTTGCTAAAGTGGTCTCTGAATGGGAAGGCATGCCTGGGAAGGACACAAATGGCACAGAGGA
Source organism: Perdix hodgsoniae (assembly GCA_035772895.1). NCBI lineage: Eukaryota > Metazoa > Chordata > Aves > Galliformes > Phasianidae > Perdix > Perdix hodgsoniae. The sequence goes on from JAPSGF010000013.1 coordinate 9,655,774, forward strand.
CAGGGTATGGTGCCCTGCAAGTCTTGGTAAGCTGAGAGGCAAAGGTATTTGCAAGTGCCTCTGCAGAACATATGTATAAGATAAATATGTGCGCAAAGCTTTAAGCACTTCCATTTGCCAAGGAAGTTTAGAAGACATAATATATATCACAGCAGGCACCACGTCGGCCTCTTTCTGCCATCTCACTGAAGAGACAAAATACAATAATCAAGGCAAGGAAATAAATACAGAGACAATAATTTGTTCCAGAGCTGCCCGGTGCAGACGCTGGCCCAGAGCAAAGCCAGCCACCGCTACCCAAAAAAAGCCCCCTTCCCCAGCAGGTCTGCTTCCCCGCTGCTGAAGACACCAAATGTTTCGGGGATATTTATGGAAGTTGTCCTAGCAACCAAACAGCCTCAAGCAGGGGATGGGGCTACACCCAGAGGCAAAGCTGTGCTCGGATTACCGCCTTGCTCAGGAAAACGCCGCGTGCCCTCGGAGAATGCTGCTGCATCTCTGCAAAAATAAAAGGGAGATGTGCAGCAGCTTCTATTCTGTTCCAGCACTGTTTTTAGGACACAATCTTTTGAAGGAGGACTAGGACTGACTTTCCTCCACTCCGTGGTTATCTGCACTTAGTCACTAATACTGCATCTTCAGTAGACACGAGCAACATGCTCGACTGACTGGGAAAATACAATTTGCCTTTTATTTAGTAGTGTTTTTATGCTCATTTTTATGCTCATTCATTTAAAAGGAATGAAGACTTGGATGCTATAGCTGCCCAAATAATCCTTACACACAGAGGAGCGGACTGCTGCTGTGACCCAGACAGACCTGGTGGGTAGCAGGGACCCGGTGGCACCAGCTTACTGGGACCAGTGTGGATCCCAGCATGGTGCCCTGCTGCTCGAGGCTGCAAACCTCATTTGGCAGCTCAGGATTGCAGGACTCATCCCTTCCCCAAGGCATTCTCTAACCCAGACAATGGCACCGGATCATGGCAGGGAGTTGGAACTGGATGATCTTTGAGGTCCTTCCAACCCAAGCCATCCTATGATTCTATGATTTCCAGGAAAACAAACAAACAAACAAACAAACAAACAAACAAACACCACAAAAAAAACCCTGCTATGGGTATTATTTTTCTCTCTCTCTTTTTTTTTTTCTTGAATAAAAGCTTTTAATGACACATTAGCATTTTGAGTATAACACTCTCCAGACGATAAAGAAATGGTTCTGAAGGGCATCAGACTCATCTCTGCCTGCAATTTGTCTGTGTGGCTGTGTCAAAGGTTTCAAAAGAAAGATTAAAAAAGGATCAAGGGGAAAAACCTCCAAGAAAAATTATAAATCTACCTTGGTTATAAATTTACCCTTTGTGAAGCAGTACAGAACAGTCAGAAAGTTTACACATATGTAAGTTTACACATATGTAAATGTTTGTGTGGGTATCTCTTGGCTCACTCTCAGTTCTCTATATAATAGAAATAAGATCACATATCAGAAAAAATCAGTGGTAAACCTTGAGGGATTTTGGATAAAAATTCTAAAATTAACTGGAAAATTAATAAAAATGTTTTAAATGAGTAAATTAGCCAATATTTAAATGTGTCTGCTATTTTTATGTTCAACACTGAACACATATTTCCATCTGGAGGAGCGGCATAAATTCAGAGTTATAATAACCTCCTAAGAACACCATGAGATCTGAATTAACTTCCTTCTTACTGACTGAAGGCCTAAGTTAGACATAAAGTCGAAAATTCCCCAAGTTGACAGCCTTCTAGGTTGCATTTTATCAAAGCTCCTTATCAGATCTCATAGCCCTGTATTGCTTTTGGAGAAAACTATGCTAAACAAGAAGGGCTTTCAAAACAGATATTTGGTATTTCCAGTGATGCAACACAGTCTTAAAGAATAACAGACAGATGGGCATGAAACATTTCACTGGTGTTTTAGTCAAACCCTGTCAAGATAGTGAGCTTCCAGCATTTACATCAACGTTGCAATGTGCAACAGTGGCCTGCAAGGTCTCCAGAGCAGGAGAAAGAAGCTACTTCAGCAAGTTGTAAATGAAATTAAATGGGTCAACATATTTTAACTCATATTAAACTGCACCACAGATAGGATGAGCAACAAACCTGCTTGGGAAGTTATTAACAGTGACAAAATTCATCAAGGGCTAAACTCTGCCCATCAGAATATATATGTATATATATCTCCCCTAATATAAATGTGAATTCTCAAGCTGTTAGGAACTGAAATATGTCCTTTGAGGATGTGTTGCCAGTTCCTGAAAAGCCAGGCAATGATAATGGAGATTCTCAAGCTGATTTTTACTGAACTAAAAAAATCAGTCACCAAAAACCCATTTTCCCAGAGAAGTTCTAAGATACTTTAGGCTTTTATTTCTCAAACACTGCTTTTCAAATCAACAGTCCACAAAGAAATAAATTAACCTGGAGTCTAAGATAAATGCCAAGGTGACATTCAGCTCAGCATGCCCATAGCATTTGGCTGGGAATTCATCCAGAGAAATGAACTACTGCCTACACCCAGAGGTGCTGCCCAGAGTTTTGCACGTTGCATGTCAGTGACTTCATGCAATAAAGTCAACAGATGAGTTTTTGGTATTCTTTATAAGAAAATGCAATAAGCCATTAGTTAAAGGTTTGATGGCAAGAGTGCCTGCACTTCCTGCTCATCTCTGTGAAACGCTGAACAATGGTCTTTTTCCCAAGAGGAGCCACACACAGGTGGTTTGTGGGTTTTCCAACTCTCCTTATCCAACCTACACTATAGCTATCAAGACTTCTGATCCTCCTTAATATTTTAGTCTTAACAGTGGAAAATGTCACTGGGATTGCCCCCCCCCCCCCCCCAATAAATAAATAAATAAACAAACAAACAAACAAACAAATAAATAAATAGAAAAAGAAAAGAAAGAAGTACTAAAATCTACAGGTTTATGATAACTTTTCATACTAAACTCATTTTGGGCACCATATGGGAGATTTCATAGAATCATGAATCACCCAGGTTGGAAAAGACCTCCAAGATCACGCATTCCAACTGTCCACCTACCACCAATGTTTCCCCACTAACCATATCCCTCAGTGCAACATCTCATTCCGCTCTGTCCCAATGATATTTGAGCATTCACGTACTTCAGAAAAAAAAAAAAGATATTAATTAGCATCTCACATGGCTTTCCTAATTCATTCATTCATTCTTGTTTGACTAAAGCATATAGCACTGAAGAGCCCACAGTTTCCTTAAAAAGCCACATTATTAGTGAAGAAAGCATGACAGGTCTACATAAACTGATCAAAAGCTTTATTTCATCTTTGGTAAAGCTTGCAACAGCTTCTCCATCTTGATTTCTTTAGTTTCAGTTTCTAATCATGGATCAAATCTGACCTTTTACTCCTCGATTAAAAAATCCATCATTGAAAATTCAGTTTTCAATTTGGCTACTTCAGGACCTTAATGAAATTATCCCCCAGCAAACTGACTGAACTCTGTAAGTCACCCGCTACAATGCACAACGTTTCAACACTGTAATTATCCGCACAGGAAACTTCATATTTAAAGATTTCCCAATTTATCTCCACCTTCCTCGACACCACACCTTGGGAGATGGACCCCTTCTGCAGAGGGGCCTCTCTCAGATGCTCCCCCTATTGCAAGCAGCTCCAGAAATCCACAAAAACAGGCTTTTATCTGCCGGAAAAGCTTTCAGAAGAGCTGCCTGGACTTCCTCTACTCGATACTAATTGGCAGTGTGCTCTGACACACTTTGAAAGGCTTTTGACCTCAGTCTTGCTTATAATTGCCCTTTTTGCTCATCTCCCTGAACTCTCCCATCCCCTTCCCTCCTCCTCTCCTGTTACTATCACCTTGCACAGATGCTGGCTCTCTCCCCACCGTTCACGAGGATGAGGGCACGGAGGGGACATGCCCCACTCACTGCACCTACGTCCTCCCCTGCTGTCACAGAGGGTCCCACGTCCCCCGAAGCCAGAGCCCTGCAAGGTGCTGCCTGTGTCTATCTGACTCACAGGCGCTGCCGCAATCAATATGATGAATAATAATATCATAAAAATAGGTCATTCCTCTTCCTAATTCAATTACCCGACTGCAGCTTAATCTTTATTCAGAACTGTCAGCCTTAACCAAGTGGCCAGGTGCCAACAGGATCAGCAGCGCTACTGCCAGCTATGAATATTGACAGGGAAAAGAAACCTGAGAAATGGCAAACCCGAAGTCATACACAAGCAGAGTTGGGCAGGTGGATGCAAACATCTCATCAGCCACCAACGGCATCTCAAGGCCACAAGGCTGGACTTTTACAGCTGCAGGAATTGCTAGCTGCACACTTAGGGCATGTTCTCCAATTGCCATCTTCTCTCCCCACTGAACATGCAGTCCAAATAATAACCTCTCCCTGGTGCAGAGCTGCTTGAGAATCCAGCACTTTGAAAACACAAATAGCAATCCTTGCCCTCCAGGCTTCTGCCATTACAATAAGGCTTCTTAGAAAGGTTTAGAAGCATGGGTAAGGAGGTATAAACTTGTTTCCAACACATTACTAAAGATACGGGATTTGGAATAATACTGGATGCAAATCTAAAGAAACACAGCAGGCACATCAGTAGGGGCTGACTTTCCACTTATGATGCCATTTCCAACCAACCATCACACTCCCAAAGGAAAGCAAAATGGAAGGTATGAAAAAACCCATACATGCCTGAGAAAATTTCTTAAACCTCTGAAAGTGCTTGTGTACTCTGAGATCAGAAGGCTGTTCATTATGCAGATTTAAAGGCCTATAAACAGCTGGTAGTCCTGTCACTGAAGTAATTACATTACGGTTTTTGAGATTTAAATCCAGTTATTTGAACATTGTTTCTATTCAGTTCGTCACAGTGGGATCTCTAATTTGTTCGACATAGTCAACAGTAGAGTAGTCTATCTTGGACTAATTAGCACACTTGAAATGTAGCAGTACACATTACCCAGCACAAAGGCTAGCACAAGAGTTGCAGGTTCTCTGCCTTCAAAGTGCTCTTGTGACGGTAATGTCTTCTGCGGGATAAATATTTCCGTTTTTCTAAGATTACCTTCAGTATTTTGTAAGGTCTTGTTCGTGAATTACAGTTAAAAATGGTAAACAACTTGGATTTCAGAGTTTTTTTGAGGATGAGAAGGTAAATGCAAGCTGCGCAGATGTTGGTATTTATATGGAAATGAAGCTGAATGCCAGCTCTTTTTTTCTCCTTCAAGAAACTCTAAGTTGTAACAACACTGCCAAAACATTGGATATCTCATAATTTCATGTTATTAATAAAGACATTTTAGGCTGATGGAACAATCTATCAGAGAAATATTTCTGACGGTCATGGCTCTTTGCTTTGGGTGACACTGATATAAAAGATGCAAGTCAGGAGTGAAAAAGCAATCTGATTTTGGAAAGATTAAGCAAAGCAGCAACAAATTTACAAAGTGCAGAAGGGAAACGTCTCAGGCTGCAGTTACACCCAAGTGAGAGCTGGCTGCTGTCTGATGGGGCAGTCCCTCCTTGACTGCTTTCTGCATAGACTGCATATGGGGAGCTAGGCCAGGAAATGTCTTCCAGGGGTGGGAAATGAATGGGATAACTGATGTTACTGACGATGCTTGTGGTGTGTATGCTGCAGCGTGCTGCTCTGTGGGCATCTTGAAGGTAGTCAGAAATGCTCCTCCTGTCCAGCCACTGATGTGCCTACAATCAGTGCTTGGGGTCACTCCATTGGGTTCAGTGGAAATTACACTCTTCAGACAACAAACCGTTATGAAAAAGATCTCTGGAAAATGCAGGAGGGTGAGCTGGCAGCGAGCCCTCAAAGCCATAAAGACCTCTCCACACATCCCAGAGACAAGAGAAAAGAGGAAGCTATCAGATGGAAAAGAAGCAACCGCAGGATCACACCCTGAGGCCTGGGGCTGCCATCAGTACTGCGCTGTGTACTTAAGCACATTTCCAGGTCATCATTTTACTCTCCTGGGTTCTTAATTTCAAACGATGTTTCAAAACTGTAAAAGAGCAGATTGCTTCCGAGACAAAGATGCCTGCAGGTGGGCTGGATTTGGCAGGACTTTTCAGATGAGCAGGAAAGAGGAACATCAGCAATAGTACCAACTGAAATACCAGAGGCTGTGAGGAGGTGGCAGAGCCACTGTCCTGCATGCTCAGAAGCATTTGGTCCTCAGTTCCTAAAATGCTGACATCTAAGAGCTGCTTGGGCTGCTGTAACACCACCTAGGTCAGAGACACCAACCTGTGTCACAGTTGCTCCTGGACCACAGCCGATTTACAAGCAGTGTACCCAGAGATGCATATGGCATTCAAGACTCTGTCTGGATCTACAGGATATCTACCAGATATAGGATGATATTTGTCCTTTTCCAGGCGCTTTGTGCCCTACACAAACCCCAGGTTCTCAGGCATAAAAGCTACCTATGAAACGGTGCCACAGGGATGTATGCTGCCATGTTGCCTTTGCTCGGCCAGTTTGGTGGTGGTGCTGCAGGAGTGTGGTACACAAGCAGCCTGTGAGCATGCTTTGGGAAGGGCTGGGTACCAGCAGAGCCATAGAAATGAGAAGCTGGCAGCAAGGGAGGTGATGCTGCTCTCTCATCATCTCCCACCTTGCCTCCTGATCACAGCTCTGCTTGATGAGCTGGAGCAGCCATTTGGTGTAACAAAAACCCAAACTGGGAATCCTAGTTTTAAACAATAAAAAGAAGTGAAGCTCTTGATAGATCAGCTCTGATCCAGTTTAAGCACTGGGACAGGGCTGGGCCACGTGCAGTGACAGAACAAGGGCTGACATGGCTGCTTGCACCCACAGCCTCCCATGCTCCAGGCTATAATGTGAAAAGGCATCCTCAAGTTGCCAGGATTTTGCTGCCCACTTCTAATCTCAGTAAACAAAACTGTATTTGCATTTGGATTATAGCTGCATTCTCTCTCTCTCTCTTTTTTTTTTTTTATAATTTAATTTTTATTGCTTTAAAGGCACATTTTATACGATAAAATAGCCTTTCAGATAATACAACTGATGACAACAAATGATAACAACTTCTCCTTTCTACCTGCAGGACAGGCAGAAGGGAACATAAGGGCCACAACCCCAGCGGGACAGACTGTCTCATCATCAGAGACATCAGCAGGACACAGGCAGCCAGCACCCTTGCTGAACATACAGGGGAATCCCTTGGCTCTTCTGTGAGAGGGAGCATGGCCAAAAAGTTCAGGAACATCTGTACTAAACAAAGATCCCATACTCTGGGACTCATTAGTGATACTAATCCTTCTGCACAATAGCATCCACGAGGAGAAGTCTTAAAATACCAACTGCCAGGACTCAGAGCAAATTAAATATGCTCTGAACACTCCTACACAGCCCTCTGAACTGCAGCCCACACAGTTGTGCTTTATCAGCAATCTAGGATTTACAGCATTAATTACAGTTATGCTCCAACAACAGACTTGTGACACTTCTGTCATTACAAAAATATTAAGATCTTACAAATAGGAAATTACACTTGGCTACGTGAAGGCAAATGAGTTATGGAAACTAAAGATTCTCTTTAGACAAATTTATCTTTAATGACCAACCACTAAGAGAGGGAAATAGTAATTCACTTGAATGATTAATGAATATATTTCAATCTTATGCTTTTATTGCTCATTAAACAAGCATAAAAATTAATCATCATTTAAGAAGAAAGAGGTTTAACCTTTCAACTTTTTGTATCACCAAGTGTTTACAGAGCGGTTTGGGGGGGCTTCTTAAGATGGCAAACAAAGAAAGAGATATTTGCCACTTCTTCAGAGAAGAATGACAAACTCTTCCCATTGAGTGGGCTCGGCTGGATTGGCACCAAGCCCCACACTGACTGCAGCTGAGCAGTGCATCCCCGAGCCATTCGAATTCAAAGTAATTACCTTGGATAACTGAAGTGCTGAATGAATTTTATCAACTCTTTAAAAGGTACTTCATCTTCTTCGCTTTGTTTACATGTGCTTATTTAGCTCTAACTATAAATCCCATTGTGTATGTAAGATAGGTTCCATCACATGGCAGCAAATGGAATACACATAGTGATAGAAAATAATATTCCCCAATATAGAGCATGCTGAGGAAAATAAAATAGTTTTAAGGGGTACAAGCAGAGCTGATGTAGTCTTAATGACCACAAAGTTGTGGAGTTTCATCACTTCCTCAGTGAAAGACTTGGCAGGTGTTACCAGTTATTGCAAATCGTTTGCCTATCATCATCCTTTAGATCACTTGGGGATTTTTGCTTGATTATGCTTTGTCAGAAGAAGAGATGAAGACAGCCTAAACCTATTTAATGTTTTCAAATGTTTTATTTTTAATAACGTGGCTGTAAAGAGCCACAAGTTTAAATCAAAAAAGTAATTTAAATAATGTTTTTTTCATTAGTTAACTGAATTAAGGAAAATCCAGATGGCAATTAAAAAGAAAAAAAAAATGTGTGTGTGATTTTTTCTACCACGTTGTGCTTAGGTGAGATTTACAGGGGTGCTATTGTAAGGGAGCTGCTGGATATTGAGGGCAATAAAAAAGCCTCATCATTAGGATATTGCAGAGTTTAGATGCATCAATTTATGCCTTGCATCCAGCTGCTGCGCAGACAAGCCCACCTTCATCAGCTCATTGCTGATGGCTTCATGAGTCAAGTGGTGAGACTACACACGATGCTGCTAAAACCCGAACACCACCCGTCCTCCTACCTGAGACTCCCCAAATCAGCCTTTCTGTGAGCTGTGATAAGTACAAAATGTCAGTGATGCTTGTCTACAATGAGTAGCAACTCGTATCATGCTGAAGAACACAACTGGTTGTGATAATGACAAAGCGTGGCCAAGGAAGGCTGCCATGGACCAGAGATAACACCTTCTGCCCACTAACCCTATCTTTACATTTCTGAGACCTCGTTCTCTGAGCACTACAACACTGGAAATAGGAGCAGCAGGTTTCACGTTTGTTCCCATCAATACAGAAATATCAGACACGCGTCAAGGTTTCAAGAACAGCTCCAGACCCATTCACTGGTCATAACACAACTTACCACTGAGTGGGTCAGGAACAGTGTATTGCTTTTTTTTGTTTGAAGTGGATGCTGAGGAAAGCTTGCGGGGTGTGCTCACTGGTGCATCGCTCTGCTGGGCCTTCCTCTGCTGCACCATATGTTCCAGTTTCTTCAGCCTTTCTTGCGAACGGGAAATGAAGTGAGGCTTATGGATTTCTAGTGCTTCCTAAATAAAACAGAGAAACCACTTTGTTTTAGAGAAAGGAAGAAAAAAGATTGTGGTATTCATCGAGTTGGGTTCAGTAAGAGATTCCAAGGAATATCATCCCTTGTCTGTACAAAAGTTCACAAACGGCCTTCCTATCCGCCTTCGCTCCCTTTCATTGTTAGAAAGGTGCTTTGGCACACACCTTTCCTCGTCAGGTAAAGGAGAATATTTCTGGGGGAAAAAAACACTTTAAGAAGATTTATCCGCGAGGTTTTGAATTACGTACTTTTATGCTATCCATATTCAAGTTCTTGATATTTTGCCTATTTCTTTGTCTCACCACATGCCTGAAGTAGCTTGTCACTGTCTGTTCACAAACTTTTCCATTTACTTAGGTTATCATGCAGATACTTCTGTGGATGATCCAGGAGGATCACGTTTTCCAGTCAAAGATTGGGAATGTCTCAGTACAGGGAACAGGAACAAAGGTTTGTCTGCAACTTGCACTGGACCAGGAGGAAAGCATGTCTGCTGCTGGGGCTTGGTGCAACCCTGGATCCCAGCCACGAGTAATGCATACCCCCAGCTCGTCTCAGCAACTAATGAAAGTGACCAAAATTCACCGGGAAGGAGAACAATGAAGGAAATGCCAACTTCTACCCACAGCCAGTTCCCAGGATCCATCATCCAGGAAAAAAAAAGAAAAAAAAGTGTACAAACCCTGCATCAACACCAATGCTAAAAACAAATGGGTGTTTTACCTGCAGTGTCAGTGGGGCTGGTGAATCCTTCTCAGGCTCGGAGCCAACATCTGGCTCCACAAGCATGCTGTGTGTCCCACAAGTGTCACTTGGCCAGCAGGCTGAGGACGGGGCTTCCTGGCTGGCTTGTGCCTGCACCTCCTCCTTGTCACGCTGCTCCATTTTGCCACTCGAACCACAGGACTGGCAATCACCTTCAAGAGATTTAAAAGTTCATTAAGAGCGCGCGGTTAATTTTTTATCGAATTCTCCACCTCATTAGACAGAGAGGGCAATTTCAGGGATAAGAATGCCGAGGTATTATTAATAGGCCTCATTAAGCAGAATGGATCAAATCTAATCATGGGTGCTACTCGCTGCCCTGTGACACCCAGAGCATCTCTCACATTAAGCCAGACATCGCACAGAGGTGTAATTACACCGCTCCGATGCTCAGCTCCGTTTGCTGGTAGCCACCTCCTGAAAGCAAGACATTTCTAAACACAGTTACATCACAGAAAGCAGAGGATATCACTCTGCAGCTCACAGTTTACTTCAATTTGTTGCACAGACTGCATGAAATAACGTATTGTTATAGGCCTTAATCACATAACATTTTTCTCGGGCCGTACTGAGGATTTCATAAACCCTACTCTTGTTTTTACTTTGCTGGTAATATGGTTTGCTTTCGATCACTTCTACATTTTCATTAGCTAGTGGAATGACTCCATGAAGAAAACTAATAAGCCAGGGCTTAATATGCATTATAGCACATTATTATGAAAACTGTCAATTCGCAAAGTCCCAAATCGAGAAAAACGTTGCTTTTCCACTCCTAGAATTATGCTTTATTGCTGTACAACTGATATTTTCTGCACAAGTCAAGGCCAAAAGAGGGAATGAACTCAAAAATCAGACAGTTGATACTTTTTTAAAAAAGTGACAGAATTAGACATAATCAAAAATAACAAATTAACTTCAGAAAAGGTCCATATGCACTATTTTGAAAAGTCACACTGGAGTACTTCTTCCTTGCCAAATAATTTGATTTCTAGAACTAAACATCTGGGAATAAAGCCCATTGCTGTTTTATTTCAATTTTTGGTTACAATAAGCTTAAAGTATTTTCCTCTTTATGACATATTGTACATATTATATTGTACTTTAAAAAAAAAAAGTTAAAATAATCTGTTTGGGGTACATCCGCCTTATAAAAGCTTGAGCTGCTCTTCCTCTCTAATATCGTTCTTAGCATAACTCATTTTGGAAAAAAAATAGTTGAAACCTGTGACATGAAAATTAAGCTCCTCCATAAGTCTAGTTTTCAGAGGTGTCAATTAACTTTAACAGATCTGAGTGGATGCTTCACTTTCACAAAACAAAGTCACTTCCAGCTAATGATATGGCACGGTTTAATTTCTGGCACCAAAAGCAGAGTATCAGCTGCTCTCACCTAAATAGGTGTTGCATTTAGTAGCATTATAGTCAATAATGAAAAAGGTTTCCCTACCTGCCTACAAAACAACCACTACCACCACCACCAACACAAATCTAAGTACAACCTGTACCAGTCGTCTTCTGCAAAAGTCCATGCATGAATTCAACTTCTCGTGCCATCTCCATTTTAGGTCTTTGAGTAAACATGAGAAGACATCCACATAGTGCTGAATTCGAAGAAAGTATGTTTTAAGTGCTGGAACCTTGCTGATAACAATTGTGAAACCTTTTTCTTTCCGTGAAAATCTCACCAAATAAGATATTTCACGCTATGACTGTGCCCCAGATAGTTCAGGCTGTCGTATCACAGGAAAAAAAGCAAGGAGATTGCAGAAGTAAAACCAAACAAGGTTGTAAAATAACCTCATGGTGTCTCTTCACTGGGCTCAGAATGATTGACACAGCAGTCGTAACGTTTTCTCAGGATTTTCTTGAATCTACTCACAAAGTAAACCCATCTTTCTCATTTTCATTTTGTTTTCTATTAACCATAGCAATGTATACAGTTTGATTAGTTGATGTGATCTCTTGCTAGATGACTCATACTCAGTACTTAAAGCTAGACAAAAATGGACTGACTTTCCATTATTTCACTTTTTTTCTTTGAGACTGATCTCATCTTATTATTGAAACCATATTCCTAAAAACCACAGTAGGATTTGTACCTTACTTTTTAGGAGCTGGTTTTGCCTGTGAACTTTTTCTTCTAAGAGGACTCGTGATGAAGTTTTTATATTGCACGTACACTTGGAGATGGACATTTTTGGTTTCAGGACGCCCTGGGCTTGGATCTCTTTGGATGCAGAGGTGCCCTTGGAGAGATCACTCTTTTTTGGTGAGCCGTCAGTAGCAGCTGTGGTTGCTTTTCCCAGTGTTGTACCCAGAAAAGAGGCAGAGGCTGTTTTGCTTCTCCTGCTCATGGTGCACTGCTTCTTCTGGTTTCCAGACAGCATGTGCTTTCCTGTGAAAAACAAGAAAAAAAATAATGTATAGCATGGGAACGTTATTATTTTCAGCCTTCTGTTCCTCATCATTTTTATTTCCAGCAAAAGGGTTTTCAGACATATATGTTAAAAGTTGTAACTGATACAAACATTGTTGTGACTGCCACGCAGATGTACTGCAACAAAACATTACCGATAGAAATAACCAGAGATACTTGATAAAACGAAGCTGCTATCCTAAGCAACATATATTCACTCTGATGGACGGTGTGGAAGGAGTGAAGGCATTTCTAATGCAAACATATCACACGTGACTTTCTCCTGCCTCTTATTCACTGGACAGAGAGATTTTAGCTTTGTTATACCTGGTCAAAATTGAAACTATGGGTGCAGTTGTGGCTGTGAGGAGAGCAAAGGTCCAAGTGTTTTAAGGTCTCCATAGTGTGGTGGCTGCCTCACAAGCACCACCCCTATCCTACATATTTGAGTCCACCTTCTACCTCTGTACAAAGCCATGGCAGAAACTAGCAGCAGCAAGGTCTGATTTGTACAAGACATGCTTTCTCCTGCAGTAGTTTTCATGAGAAGGATGTTGAATGGCAGCTACAACTACAGGACTCTGCCATGCCTAAAGCAACAGAACTCATCAGGTAAGTTCTATGCTACACATACCCTAAAAGATAATTCAAACAGACTGCCACTACTGCCAGCAGAACCCCAGAAAACTGAAAGCATGGGCACATGAGCACAAAGAAGTGTCCAGAATAGGAAAATAAACAGAATTCTGGAAAGGAAAGGCAAAGAATTGGGGACAGCTTGGAAAGGGCAGCAGGATCAACAAGTGGGAGGAAGACTAAAATAAAATAAAATAAAATAAAATAAAATAAAATAAAATAAAATAA
>JAPSGF010000013.1:9669164-9772297 GCA_035772895.1 Perdix hodgsoniae
AAAATAAAATAAAATAAAATAAAATAAAATAAAATAAAATAAAATAAGCAGATGGGAACTGTTCTATGTTCTTATAGAGTACTCTCAGAGGTCCCCAAATGTCAGCACCCACACAACTGTGCACGCAGCATAAGCACTCTTGTTTTTTAATGCTGTGCAAAAATTGCTCATGGTCTGTCCTAATCACAGGATGGCTGCAGACTTGAAGATTTATGTAGAAGGAAATGACTGATAGTCACTAAAAAATTAGTGATTTTTTTTAGTGAAGGAAGTTTACTTCTATCTTTGTCCTCTGATCCATCCCATGAAAAATGATGAAGTGGAACATTATGTTAGACCATTCCTTATTATCATTAAGTAACATTAAATCCTGCTAGTGAGATGAAGGGTGTTTTCAAACCACTTCTCTATTCTTAAATCTAATTCTAACAGATAATAAATTATCTTTGCCACAAAGATTCCTACACATTGCAATGGTCTGAATAACTCATACTTCATTCTTGTCTTCCTGCATTTTTGGGAAAATCAAAGGCATTATGGCACAGCAGCTAGTCCTTTCCCTCACCATGAAGATCAGAAAAGTTTTTAATGTAACTTTACATTTCCTTCTGTCAACTCAACTGCCAGTACAGGGAAGAGCCAACTTCTCAAGGGAGTCTCTAGTGGGGGATCCCAGAAGATCAGCATGGGCAGAAAAATTAACTTTTTTCTAATTAAATTAGTTGAGATGAACTCCATCCTAATCAATTTCACAGACAAACAGAAAATCTGGTCAAAGCAAGGAAACGCACACCCAGCTCCCAGACTCTAATCTAGCATCTAAGGTCCCCTCCTCGCTTTTCACACATTGCAACTATTTGCCTTCTCTTTTGTCAAATCTCATCCCTCTTCTCTCAGATGAAAATAGCTTTGATGTCAATACAACAAACCAGAAGCACTCAGCTCTGTACAGACGCTCAGCTGGAGCTCACACGTACGCCGTGCTTTCTTCTCCCATCCCCTGACTGACCCTGTACCTGCAGTTACAAACTGTGCTTCTGCAAATGTTTCGTGACATACAGAGGGAAAAGACATTGAGACAGATTAATGGTGTGATGGGCACCAAGGAGCATTTGTGGCAAGAGGTGGAAGCAGAGAGCACGAGGAGAAGATGAAGAAAGCAGCAGGTAGCATTGAGTAACTGAGAGCAGCAGAGAAGGAAGTCTTTTTACAAAGGCAGCCAAGATACCAGAAATAGGGGGGTGGAGAGGGCAGCTGAGCCACAGAAAGAACTTGAATGGAAAACAGATTATCTCTTTAAATCATCTTTTAAATTAAAATTGTTTATTGGCCAGCAGAAAGCAGAGAGGAGAAGAAAAAATAGTGGGAAGCAGAAAAGTTTCTGCTCATCCAAAACAGCATCGCAGTAGGAGATTGTTTGCTTTCATATCTAGCAATGGTCTGTACAACAAATGTGTGTGCTGTGAACCCAAACAGCTTCTTCACTGACACTGTGAGGCTGTTCAGCAAGCACGGCTATGTTCCCTGTATTGCCCATTTGCTGCTGCTGGGCACCACCATCCAAAATGCCAGGGTGGATTGCTGGGACAGCAGGCATGGGCTGCAAGGTGCCAAAAAACAGAGCAGGGACAAAAGCTGGCCACCTCTCCTATGTAACATCTCAGAACATAGATGTGAGCAAAACTTTCTTTTGCCTGGAGTACTCATTTGTCATTTATCCCTAACTACCAGACTAGCTGTTTGCGCGTGCTGGCTGCCGAGTGCAAGCTCTGTAACTTTCAGGAACAGGGAATTAAGTCCCAGGAATTCTCTTACATACAGTGCAAGTGGAGGCAGCCTTCTCTCCTGTACTGCACCCCTTCCCTGCCAAAGGAAATGCCACCAGTGGCACTCTGCCCTCGAGGTCTGGGTGCTCTCAGCAAAGGCTCAGATTAGGAAAGGAAGTGCAGGTATGAACAAAAACAGGAACGTGGTCAGAAATTACACAGAGGTGATGGCTGCTTCTGAGTATTTTGTGGTAACCAAACTATGTCTAAAAATGAATTTTAAAAGATTCCTTAAGATATTCTGCTATAAATACATATCACTTTCTGATTGAAAATAATCTACCTTAGGTCTCGTACAAACATTACAACTAAATCTTAATTGTTATTAGATTCACAGTAGGTTTTTTGTGGTTAATTAAGGCAATCAGAAAAGGTGCGGCTTGTTCTTGTTTGACACTGAAGATAATCAGATAAATAACAGAGCCAGTTTGGTAAAACTTTTTCTCTAACTCTCTCTTGAATTAACCTTTCAGTTCAAGAGGTGCACCCAGGTGCCCTCAATTCCCAGGAAAACACAGCAAAGAAACACAGACATGGGCTCTAAGGACCAACTCCCCCTCCTCAAAGCAGCTGTCAATTACCTAAACTAACAAACGCAGAAGCAAATGATATTCAGGAAAAAGAAAAAAAGAAAAGAAAAGAAAAAAGCAAAGGTACTGAAAGGTAAGATCACAGAATTTCACTTTGTACATTCAGGATCCGTTTTTAATATACTGTGTGGGGAATTAGGGCTGTTACTCTCATTAAGACTATCTGGAATCATATATCTAAATCCCCACACAGCAAACTGGAAATATATCTTCCCCTCTGAGGATAGCTAGAATTGCAACTGGATGACTAGCAATATATGTTTTTTCTATTATCCCAACCGAAGAAAGGCTTTAAAACTGATGAACAAAGACATGCAAGCGTAATGCCTTGGGAGATACAAGAGAACAGAACTTGAAGGAAGGGAAAGCAGAATGACTCCGTTAGTAAAGCTCTGTGAATACACATCCTAGTTCAAAAAGTTCAGCTGCTTATAGGGGAAAGAGGAACCAAATAAGGACTGCATTTGGAGGAAAGTCATTTTTGCCTCCATGCAAGAGACAAAGAGGCAATGGTTCAATTCTTAGACGACTTCGTGAAAACCGTATGATATCGGAGGAGTTAAAAAATATTCTGTAAAACCAAGGGTAGGGTTTTTTGCTTTCTTATTTTTATTTTTCAAGAATCCTTGACCTCTGAATAAAATGAGCATATTGTTTTACTGTGCAGTATCTCTTTACATTTTCCTCCCTTCAGGGGGTTTTGCTAACAGGAAGTGACCTCGTATTACAGCAGGTTGAACTTGCCTTTCCTTGGAAGCATTGTCAATTCAGGCAAACATACTCTTTTCCATTGTTACTACTGACTTTTTTCTCCTTTCACATTACAGCAGGATAAAGCAGTTTTTCATACTTTCATATAACACTCGTCCTAGTATTTCAGTGTGGATTTTTAACAGTTCATGACAAAATACTTATTTGAAATGGCCAGAGCTCATTTTAGCAGATGCACAACGCCACAAACCCTCCACGACCACCAAGCAAGCCTGACAAGAGGTGGTTGCCAAAGGAGACTCACAGGGATGATTCCCTACGTGTCCTTAATGAGCTCAGACATCACCACTACCAGCAAGCTCTACGTTTTAGACCACCTAGTGTTTTTTTCTTTTTTCTTTTTTTATTAATAAAATCCCCACACCCCTGGGCTGCTGAGAAATCCCTGACCCCTGTGATGGGAGCTGACAATGCCAACAACCCAAGCAGAAAGAAGAAGCAATTAGTGTATCTTAAATAGAAGAAACTTATACCATTTCTACGAGATAGCCCCAGGGATGAATAGGCTGTACAAGCAACAAACCAAAATCCAAACCAGGACTCCCGATGACAAGGACTGATGACTCAATTCTTGCCGTGTATCAAGTATTACCATTGCTAAGTTGTACAATCCTAGATATAAGTAAACAGACTGCATCATTTCAACAGGCCCGTAACACAGAAAAATGGAAACAGTGAGAGCAATGACAGTATTATTAGTTATTTCAGTGTTTGTCAAGGCACGGAGGATAGGGAGAATAATTTATCGTTCAGATCACTGCCGAGGAAGGGACATCACTTTTAATCAGTCAACAAGATGCAGTCAGCAAGGAATGCTACAAATTCAGATATTTTGACTAAAATTTCTGCTGACCAGCAGTGAGACCTCTGTCCCAAACTGCCTTGTGATGTTTGTTAAGTGACTTGTTTGCAAGAAGCAGTGTCAAGACCATTCAGCATTAACATTCATGGAAACTATCTGAGTTGCAAAAAATCCTGACAAAATTGTAGCTGTGCCCATGCTCCCTAATCAAAATGTAGCCTTAACAAGGTCTTGGGTTTGCCATTAAATAGTGACCTGATGCTGGATCCTGAAAAACAGGCCTGGCCCTTGTCCTCAGCAGCAATACCAGAACTGTCAAGACCCAAAGTCAAGACAACTTTGCAAGTTTGAACCAAAGAGAATCAGCCACACTGTCATTCTCTGTTAACATCATTGTACCTGTATTAACATATCTTCAAACAGCCCTGTCCAAGTGGGATGAGGCTTCATTATCTCAGCTGTATCAGTAGCTAAAAGGCTAGGTAAGAAAATGATCACTATCAAACAAGGTTATCAGTTGCTTCCAGTGGGATTGTTTTGTCTGGAGAATGGGATGCTCAGGAAACACTATATTGCTCTCCACAACTCCCTGAAAGGAGGTTGTGGCAAGGTGGGGGTCAGCCTCTTCCCCAGATAACAGCAATAGGAGGAGGGGGTTTGGCCTCAAGTTACACCAGGGGAGGTTCAGGTTGGCTGTTAGGAAATCTTTTCTCTTTGAAATAATGGTCAGGGAAGGTAACAGGCTGCCCAGAGAGGTGGTGTAGTCACCATCCCTGGATGGCCAGACTGCATGGGACTTTCAGCAACCTGGTCTAGAGGGAGGCGTCCCTGCCTATAGCAGGAGGTTGGAACTAGATGATCTTAATGGTCCCTTCCAACCCAAACCATTCTATGACTCTATGAAGATTTAGATTAGATGTGGTACTGAGGGACGTGGTTTAGTGGTTGTAGGTGGACAGTTGGATTAGATGCACTTGGAGGCCTTTTCCAACTTTGGTGATTCTAAGGCTCTATGACTATCTTCTAGTTATTTCCTTTGGATTTTTAAAATAGTTGTGACAGCTGTGGGCACATTTCTCAGAAGGTACTTCCTGTTTTTTGCAAAAATCAATATTTGACTGCAGAAAGTTGTAATTGCTTAAAAGAGAAAGTGCATCAAACGTGCCTAAGAGCTGTTAGGCTTCCAATCTATAATCAATTCAAAGTAAGAAGAATCTCTTGGTGTCAAGAAGCACCTTGTTTACAGAAGGCTTTTGGCAAAATTAGTGCAGTGTAACACTTGGCTTCACAGAAAAGAATCCCAAAATGCAGTGCATCAATGGCACCTAGCAAGAAGTCCCTCTCTGGTGACCTCCAAATTATTTTCTGAAAACACTTTACAAATATTCCATCAATCTTCACTCTCAGCGTTAAGTAAGGGGATGTCACTTTAAATACAGAGCTAATACACAGCAATGTGGTGTTTAGGACAGGATGTGACGCACCGATTCCTACGGCGCACAGAGAAGGTTGGTGGAACAAGAGCGTAATTTGTAATGACTACAGCAGCCAAAAGGAAACGTTCCTGCCTGGCACCTGCAGGAGATCATCTTACACCCTGAATCATGAGAGTGTGCGATTGCTGCAGAATATTTTAGTGGCCAGGAAATAATCCACCCACGTTTTTTTATTCAACCGCTTGCACCAGTGCGTTACCAATACCCAGCTGGTTGAGAACAGTGCTTGTTCACTTCGTTAACAATTTTCCCCTTTGCTTCCTATGTACTGGGACAGGATTAAAAAAAAAAAATGTTCCCTTTTCATTAAATCACTCGTAGTTTGGAGGTTAGTCAAGAACCTGATCATTATTTTCGCATTGAAGAAAATCAATCTTAGATTTTACAGTCATGCAATGAATCATCATTATTCTTGTCATGTCTTTTTGGCCATGCTACACCAAACACTTCCAGACAACCGGTCCTTAGATGGAGAGGATCTCTGTTCATACTGTTAACAATCGGGGGAGCCACTTATTGAAAATACTTCAAAATTTGCTGCTGTACTTACGAGAGATTCTCTGTAAAATCTGCACAAGAAATTCTCAGAGGCAGACATCCACATTTGGATTTCAAGGATGTCATCTTAGAAGCTATCATGTGATTGCATTGACTGCACTGTAGTGACTCCAAAAGTAATCTGTTGCACTGTCACTTTAAAGAAATATATTCAGGCTGATTCACAATGCTTAAATGGTGATTTGCAGGGTGAGAAATGTATCAACCACTTGGTATTCTCATCATGTCAAAGACACCTAGTTGTTCAGCTCCTTCTGATAATTTACCACAGCCAGTCTAAGCCAAGCATTCATTTTGCAGACTGCAGAGGAGTTGCACCTACTTTAAAACAAGCGTGAAGAGGGGAAAGATTAGGTCCTTTACTCCAGTGGTGTAACACAGTCACTGAATCCATGTAGCCCACTTCTTTTTAAAAATAAATTATTATTTGTAAATGCTTTTAGTCTCCAGACCTCCGTTGGCTGTCCTGAGCACTGACAAGGAACTTGCCCACTCTAAATTCTTTCACTTCAGATTGCCTTATGCTTTTACCAACTGTGACAGCTCAAAGACAGAAACGATTCCTTCCTGTCTCCCCGAAACAGTGGGGAAAAAATCAAATCTTTAACTTTCATATACCAAAATGAGGAGAGCTTAACTTCAATTTGGGTTATCAGCAAACAGTGTGATTGCCTTTGGGAAAATAATGTTAATTTATCATTTTCATCTCTGGAAATTCTGCTCAAAATATCATTAATAGGGCAGGTGTCCTTCTGTTTTCAAGGGAAATGATGTCATTTCTGTCCAATAGGTTGACTGATACCCCCCATAATATAAAACTGAGCCTTTAATCAGCAAAAGACATGCTTCCTGAAGGTGGGCAGCTCCTTCAACTCCCGTCAAATTAACTTATGCTCATGCATTCAAACAAGTAGGGTGAGAAGCCACAATAAAATAAGAGCCACAAGAACAAAAAACAACTACTCCCAAAAGACGATGGCTACATGTTGACTAAAACCACAGAGAAAAAAAAAAAAATAAAATTAAAGAATAATTTGCTCCATAGAAAACTGTAAGTGCTCTAATCATAGCCAGGGTCATTGTGATGTCTAAAGAACCACCACCAAAGTGTCAATTATGGCACTGAAAGCAAGCCTGGGGCAGCTTGGGCTTACACAGCTCTGAGCCTCATCTTGCTCTCTTGTTTGCATCTATGGTCTGTGTCTCCAGCAACAGCTACGTTCCCATGCAGCAGGGCAGAAGGCACACCACTCCTCTGAATACATGAGTTACTCTAAATAGCAGAGCAAGAAGGAATACCCACCTACTGTTCCACTGTTTTTCCTCCCAGACTCAACAAGCCTCATCATCCCTCCTTTTGTCACACCAGATGAAGGGACAACTGGTGCTTGAAACAAGGAGTGAAGATGAGTATAGAGGTACATACTCAAGTACTATAATTAGGAGTATACCCTCCTAAACATGAATAAAGAATCTCTAAGGTAAAAAGGGGCAGCTGCTCTTTGCCCGTTACACAGGTTGGGGGCTGCACACAAGGCTCAATGCACCTTCTACCCTCACTGATAACTGAGGACTGCCAATTCCTCATGGAACTGACCGAGTCCTCAATTTCTCAGCATCTGATACAGTATGCGAAGGTCACATTGCAGTGCGACACAGATCCAATGACACAGAACGTCTAGACTAAAGAAAATTGACAACCTCCACCGTTTTTAAATGTATACCAGATGAAGCAAAACATCAAAGGAGCCCCTTCTAATGGGCTTTTTGGCATGTGGTCCTTTGTTCTTAGCAAGTCAGCACCAGCTGCTGTGTCCGTAATGCCAAGTCAGTAATGTCCCTGGCCAGATTCTCAGCTGATGTAAATCAGCATAGCTCCTCTGAAGGCAGCTTCTTCCATTGGTTGACATCAGCCAAAAATCCGACTCCTCATGTTTAGCAGGTGTGTGCCAAAGTAAAATCTGCTGTGCCATATTTCACATTTCTCCTGTCCTTACCGTCACTACTGCTGAGCATATTCTCAGGCTGAAGAATTAATTAGCATCATCTGTCTAGCTCCTCAAGTTTCTCTACAATAAATTCCACACTGTACGGAACAGCTTTCATCTAGTTATAATCTTGTTTTATATATATAATACATATATACATGCATACATCCTAATCTCATATTCTAGCCTATTGTATGTTAACTCAGCTATAAGCAAAAGGTCAGGTGAGAACACTACATAGGCTGAACTCATTCATTACAGCATTTCAATTAATATTTAATAATTGAAAGTAAATACTTTTAATAGCCTTTAATTTTAAGACTGCTTACATTAGTCCATTCTGATTACTGGGAGTGAGTATTAGCTTAATGGTGACCCCCAAATATTTTCCCAGTATTCCAATGTCTCAAATATCAGAGGATTTCAACGTATTTTTCAAACTAAAACATTATTTTGCAGGCAGAATCACACAGAAATCCCACAGTACCCACTGTTCTGAATGTACTCGAATAAAAGTATATATGTACATGAACACAGACATGGACACAATATGAAAAGTTTAAAGAAGCTCTTGAAACCAATTAAAATTTAGTTACTTCCTCCTTGGCATATACGCTGCTGGCTTCAGTAATAGTTAATAAAACTCCTACTTAAGAAGGAAAGACAACTTTATAACCATCTGGGCCCTTCAACAATGCAAAATGCCAGATCCCATCTCAGTTTACCCATCCATTGTCTCACATTGCTTTAATCAAGTAAATTATGCTTTCAAATCACCTCTTGGTCAGTTTGGTGAAAAAATACAAACAACTACAATAAAATACAACAGTAGCTCTCACTTTTGTCTCGTTCACTGATTTAAATGCATTTTCTCCATCTTGAGTGCTATCTGTCACCACTACTCCACTTCTGAATTCAGCAGAAGAACAGATGCTGGTAGGGCAGCCCTTGTGAGACCCCTGTTAGGGTTAGCTCCTGTGAGACCCCTCCGAGCCCAGCACTTAGTGCTGCTGTCATAACACCCCGTTGCATCACATTCACCTCCAAAGAGTGACTCAAGAGCACATCATAATCCTCATTTCCCTACTTTGGGGTAAACTTCCATACGCGATAAGTGCTGTATTCTCCATGTTTTTGACATCTCGGCACAGAGGGTGACAGCCAGTGCAGCACCTATCGACTCTACTGGTTTTAAATTTATCTCCACCACAGCTATTCTTCCTTATTAACTCTGCACAGCAGCTTTGGGCATCCCAACAGAAGAAAAATGCAGGTGCAGACATTATAAGCGTTGAAGTGCTAACGGAAATCATTTCAGTTTATAACAAAGCCCAGGTTTCTAAAGGTGCTTAGGCATCAAGATGTTTAATCTAAGCTTAAACAGATAAATTTGGATGTTGGATTTTATAATCTTACACAGTAAAATGATGATTTTGTCTAATCAAGAGGTCGAAATGTATTTAAATGTGTTCTTTTCCCTTCTCGTTGCCCCCTTTTAAAAATTCAGCCTAGCGTCAAGTAGCTAATATACTGTAAAAGCTGAATAGAAAAGTAGATATTCACGCGGAGCACGTTATTCATGAAGGACAGGTAAGAAATTAAGATTAAAAACGTTCATGCCTTTCACAGAAACAAGACTAATCTTTTCATTTTTAACTTACCTTGTATTTATGAGACATCAACTGCAGACTGTAAAGGAAATTGCCACATTGACCTAAAAGCAGTGTTAGCAAGTTCTGACAGCTTGTTAAAAGCTGTGACCAAAGGCTGGGAGATCCACATCGACTGCCTGTGACATGGAGCTCACAGAGCCTGGCCAAGGCTCAGCTGTCTCTCTCTGAGGTGGCTCTTGTGGTTGTTAGTGGGGACGTTTCACATTAGTGCGTACACGTTCCTTAAGCTGCCCAAAAGATTTAGATCTTGACCCATCGCTAAAAGTGAATGCAATCACATCTTATGACTGCATGTCTTTCCACATCTGAAGACTGACTTCACACAAAATATGGATTTTCCAGCACTTACAGTCCAATTTCTTGCCAGAAGCAAAGTATCCAAAGCAACCGAGCCAGTAGAAGATACAATCCATAGTGGTGAAATCACAAGGCCATAATCAGTCCTTGGGATGACGTAGCATGAGACATGGCTTTGAATGTTAACTGAGACCAGGACTTCTGGATTTCTAAGTATAACTACCATATATGAGCAAAGCCCAAGATTTACATTTCTTAATATGCCTAAAATATCCTTTTCATATGTGGCAAACTGTGGAAATATATACCTCTGGAGATTATCTGGCTCAATCTTCTACTGAAAGTATGGCCTTGGATTAGGTTATCCACAGCCATGTAAAGCCAAGTCCAGAATGCTTGGATTAGAACATGAAATGGCATGAGTAATACCATAAGAGCCACCATTACCTTAGTGAAGTCACATAAAAAATTAAGAAAAGGCACACCAAAGAGGCCATGACTCAACTGGCCCATAGGAAAGAGCAGATCTGGCCCTGTAAAACAGAAGTATGTGGGTACCCATCCCTCTGCAGGTACTGGCAAGACAGCCTATATATTCTTAAAACTACATTTACAGACTTCATATAGAAAAGTTTAGCCTTGAATGTAACTGTTCCATTCTTTGGCCATGGTGATATTATTACTACTTTTATTTCTGCTGGCAGGAATCTGTTGCCTACAGCTGCAAACTAATATAAACTCAAACTTTCTGGGTCACAGAAATGTGACAAAGAGCTCTCTGCAGTTCCTTCATCCATAAGATAATGACATTAAAGTATTAAGATGGTGTCAAAAGTTGTTTGTTCCCTCTTCTTTTCCAGTTTTCCTTCCTCTTAAGCATTTCATTTCACAGATATTTAATTGCATAATCATATGATAGACCTTAATACAAATAGATATGAGCTAGTAAATACTGGAGGAAAAATGTATAGGAAGAGTTGGGAATCTGTAGTGGTATAAAGGACTTTGCTGATGGGGTAGTTACTTCACTGCAGTCATAAAGCATCATCATGCAATACAGGTCTTGCAGTTTTAAGCTGAATATGCAGAAGTTCCCCAGCACAGAACAGGAAGACAAGGGCCCCATTAAAGCTTTTGTTTCTCTCAATACTTAAAACTAGTCCAGGAAAAAAAAAAAAGCCAACAAACAAGTACATGTGACAGGCTGTAGGACTGTACCAGATGTGCATTAGGACGGAACACTGGATCCAACAGGCCCCTCCTGTCCCTCACTTTGTAGATTTTGGAACTATGGCAAACTTTGTTTTTCATTTTCTCCCAGGTTAAAGTCATAGCAATTGCCTTTCATTTTAATGACCAACGTGGATGCCTCGTGAATTTAACTGGGTTTCTTATGGTATGTTACATTTAATGGCTGACAGCTATGCAAGAGCTTATTACTTTTGGGATCCCGGTGAGAACGACTAACAGTTTTTAGCATTATACTGGCTTTTTATGACATTTCACACAGGAAAGTTGTAGTAAGCAGATAAACACCTTCCTACACGTTACAAGAGGTCTGATCAAGAGAAATATATATCTTTACATTCTACATTATTGCTTATACAAATGGTGGAAGCAGTTAAAAAGGTAACACTTCCCATGTTTATTAACACCTGTATTCTTGTGCATACAAATGGTGGAAGTTGCTTTTAAAAAAAGCAATATTTCTCAGCCAGTTACCTCACTTACTTCCTTTTTCCAGCAGAAGTAGGGAACCACAAGCAATCTCCTATTTCACTTTCTAATTACTTCTAGTAAAAGTCATCCTTTCATGGCCACCACTGCATTGCCAAGCTCATGTGAAATCTCAGTTCTATTCTAATCCTTGTTTTTTGTGACATAACACAGAGTCCTTGGATGGCATTGAATTAAGCCCTGAAAACATAGCGCTGCCTTTGAAAAACCTCAGGAAGGCATTGTTATTTTAAACTAGGCTACTATACAATGAAGTTTCTCAGTGGAAGACCCAGGTTCTGCTGATAGTCTTCTTAGTGGTAAAGCAGGACTGAGTAAAGCAGTGCCTTCTCACCATTTGTGCCTTGATAGCTGCAAGAGCAGCGAGTGCAGAAATAACAGCAAGGTGCAGAGGGATGGAGCAGAACTTGTCTTCACCTTGCTCTCACCCAGCAGACAGCATGCAGTTCCTCATCTCTTCCCCCCCCCCAGTTATAAACTTGGAAGATGAAGGTACAAGCTTAGGAAACAGCTTATGTCATATACGTGCCCTTAAATCAAAAAGGAACGTATAAGGACAAGGTAATTGCAATTAAACATAGCCCAAGGTCACAGGATATAAGGGAGGTAAGTTCTAACAGCACATTTGGTAATAACCAGACTCTCACTGACATTCTTCCCATCCATGCTGCCTTCCTGGTGACTCAAACTCAGCTGTGGGTATTCAACTGCACTGTAACGTAGCTGCTGCAGCCCAGTGCAGTGGAAGCTACGCCACTGTGGGCACAGAGCAATCCCCACGGCCACTTTCCCTGAGAGCAACGTTGTGAAGAAAATACCGAGTCTGCAAAACGCTTGGAGGTATTTAGAACAAACGTGCTAAAGCTCTGCAAAACATTCACTTTGCTTAGAGAGGCCAAGGTTTATTACTGTGGCCTTTCTAAATAATAAATCTGGTCGTTTTCAGTTGTAAGCAGCACAAAACCAAACTCAGCGCAGCCATCTCATTCTTAATCTCACATCGTGAAATTCAGCCCTTCTGCAAAGAAGGAATTATTTTTTGGGCTAAACACTTGCGTGTTGCTGAGAGAAAAACAAGTTACACTTACAAAAGGGTAAAATAGAGGTTGTGAACACAGGCAAAGTTTTCTCTGTCACCTGGTGAGCAGCATGCACCACTAGCATGGCAGATATATTCACAGGAGTCCTGGAATTGTGAATGTCTGTGTTGTGTTCTGACTAAGCATGCCTTTGTAGAAGCAGAGATTGCTGTTATCTGCTCACATAAAATCATTGCGGTGGGTCTGTTCCAGCCTGAATTGCTGCTCCACCAGACTGAGGCTTATGGAAATGACTTACCTGCCTCGCCACTTGAATTAGAAAGATGGAGAGAAAATGCAGTGCGATAGCTGCCAGACTGCTTATCATCATCTTGCTTTGTTGTTGTTGTGCTGTTAGGTCCTTTGGGTACATGCCCAGATGCTGGAAGTTCAGAGGCACAGACTCTTGTCAAAGGGCATTTAGTAACCAAATAGCCTTCATTTGTTGTCTGTTTATTAATTACATTACGTTCTGCTAAATGTGCACTGTTTGTTCTGCGTGGAGTCTTGTTTTCTCTCAGGAGCTTTATCTGAAGTATCTTCTCTATTGACTCTCCATTACCTATACCATCTACTCCATCTGCTGTTAATCTAGACGAACTACAATTTAGACTGAAGGACAACGCTGATCTATAAATTTTTTGGCATTTAATTCGAGGTCGGTCAAGGCACACGTTGAGTGACTTGTCTATGTAATAGATGGTATTTGGACACTGCTGAGAAACCCGAAGGCGGACAGATGAGGTGAATGAAGGTGGTACTTTCTCTCTCCCGTCGCTGCTTTGAAGACCCACACCATTCTCCCCGTTTCTGAGGCTGAAAAACCTCTCACGCAGCTCTCTACTTAATTTTGAGCAGCAATCACCAACCCGTGATGGAGTGACTTTGGGGTTTGCTTGGTCAGGTGAAAGTCGGTGGCGGAGGGCAGGAGGGATCTCACTCAAGGTGGGGGTCACAGCATGGGGTTCTGGCACAGCCCTGGGTCTCCAGGTTGGATCATTGGAGCCCGCAGTGATACGCCGGGCTGTGATAGTTATGGAGGCAAAGCCCTTCTGCTTTTGACACTGTTTTCCATCTGCGATGGGACAGCCTGATGGAGAAGTGGTGTCATCTAAGGATGACTGGATTTCTAATCGGCTGGCAAGTACAGCAAACGTGCTGTTAATGTTTACTGAACCATCATTAGCCAAAGATTGCTTTGTGTGGCAAGCGCTGGGCTGGGGGGTCACAGCCTGCATCAGCAAAGCAGACCGATTTTCTTTCAATTTATTCTCATCAATCATCTGTGAAATGACTATTGGTGAAATCAATTTTCTATTTGTTGATGACAGAGATTCCTGAAAATGAAAAGATTCAAATTATCAATATATTCTATCATAACATATGTAACTATTTTTCATCTATCACACAGGACAGACAAGATCTCTTGTTAAATTTCTATTTACACTACTTCCCCCTTCCCAACACCTCCCCCCCCCCCCTCCATCTTAAAGAACACATTCTTAAAGTCAGCTCTGTATTGGGAGGCCCCAGTAAATATTTTATCCAGTGTAAAAATATATTTGAATTGAAATTGTGCATCCTATACTATGAATTGCAGTATTTAACCCATTGCTGCGATTGGGATTTGGGGCTGCTGTGTTTTTTGAAAGTTGACACATTGAAGGCATTGACAATTTTGAAGTCTGCTCTTTCATTTTGGCCTGCTAGGGTTTTAAATGCATTCAAGTGAGTTACAGATCATTAGCCTGAAGGTTCATGTGTGCCATAATGTGCTGTAGAGAGCACGTGGGCATCTGTCATTGATGCTTTATGACCTGACTGGTAAAAAAGCACGGAAGAACTTCCCCATGTTCCCCCTGATTAAGGTGATATTATTTCCTACAAGTTCTACAAGCACAATTTTAATTCATCAGTTCCTTCTTGCTCATCAAATGCAAAACCACGTTGTCCAAGTTGGACTGACAGTGGCCCACATTCATATTTCTGAGCATGGCAGTAAACACCGTGACAGACCATATGCTGCTTCATCTGATGGGATAAAAGTAGTGCTTTTATGTTAAAGCTATTTAACAGGGAGTAAATCCGAGTTTAAAATCTCCAGCTATTATCATCCACAAAGCTCGTCACATGGGTGATATGCAGTAAGGCATCTCTTTGCTGCTCTAAATTGGCTGATCAGATTGCTTCTGCCCCGGGTTCCTAGATTTTGCAATCCTAACAGATAAAAAGCCCACTGAATTGTCATGCAAAATCTGAGGATTTGCTCTGTAATGAAAGTTCATTCAATTTAATTTGGAGTTTAGGTCCTATTTGCTAGCCTGTACTGTTCCTGCTTATTGTGCATTCATCTCAGTCAGCTCTGGGCATCCATATCATCTGCTAATCAATGCCAGTGTTTAACCAGTATTTCACCCTGCTCTGAAGCCCAAGGGAAAAACCATAACCCGGCTCCCATCCTCTGTGCATGGAAATAACACAGAATAGCAGCTCCTTTTGTAACTCTTGGGAAGGCTGTTTTGGAAACCCAAATAAGTAGAATTGGATCAAGAGTTTATTAACGAGGTGAAACGTCAGGTACATTTTATCTACTCTTTAGACCAGCTGCCTGTGGTTTTGACAGTTCAATAATTTCACAGCCCCAGGGAAAGCATTTTCTTCTTTCTTTGTAAAAACATTTGCCTTACTTTTTCTGCACAGCATTTACTTCTACCTATAGGTTTAAGACCTTCACATGACTTCTAAAACTCTCGACTTCCCCAAGATTTTTATGAGCCCTGAAGAAGGTTCCTTGATACACTTCATTCTGTAGAGGCATCACTTGCTGTAGCAGCTGATACGACGTTTATTTATTCTGTTAAGGGCTGTACAGATGGAAACTTCACGCAAGAGTCCAAAAACATGTCAAAACTTATCTCTATTAGCTTCAGATACAAATTTGAGGTAACTCACTTCTTTTGCTGCTTGAGTAAACGTACTCTTCCCTCCTCCCAACCTCTGGCAGAGAAGTGAATCTTTAAGGTTTGATCAACTGCTTCTACGTTCTTTGGGAGTTTTCAAGCCTCGCTGCATCTTGTGGAAAAAGCATGCCCTTACACCAAGTGATTGTGGTGAACAGAAAACCTCAGGCATTATCCTGAGAGCATCTGAGACAGCATACTGGTAATCGGGATACCACTTGATTTAAACTCCTGGGAGGTTTTTAATTACTTTTTTTTCCCAACAAAACATGGGTTTTCTTTTTCCTCAACAACAGCACATTGACCCACAACCTCTTTCATTTGGCTTTTTGACTACGTAAGCTGAGCACGGGGAAGCAAAATCAAGTTTAAACACACTGTTCGGCATCCAGCATCTATTTTTAAAATCCAAATGCCTTCTGTTGACTCTTATCTACCTATTATTTATTCATCCTACCTCTGCAAAGCTTGGTTTTCTCTCCACAGCACTCTCCTGCTGTTGGCCTGTGCATGTCCTGTTGCTGCCCCACTGCTTCCGTGCTGCTCCTAGGAAACAAACACAGGGAAAGAAACGTTATCACCGGCACCCTGGAGGAGATGGATGATAAAGTTTGACTTTCAGCAGAGTGCAAGCAGCAGGGAGAGTGTTCAGTTCTGGTAAGTGATCTGCCTGCGCTGGGAGCTGGTTATAGGAAGGATCACATTTCCCCCATTCTCAGGAGAGGAGTTTGGGCACTGCCAGGATGCTTTGCAGAGACACGTTTGGGGACAGCTGCACAACCTGTGTAGGTCTGAGCACAGCTTGTATCTCTCAGCCACGGGTTCACCTGTATGCAAGGCACGTGTGTGGAGTAAGCAGGGGAGATGGGAATTGGCTGCACGTGTGTGGAGTAAGCAGGGAATTGGCTTCAACAAACTTCCCTTCTGCCTGATCTGCAGAACCTGAGAGCACAAACAAGCACATGAACGGACTGGATGCCATAAGACTCCTCTATTCTGGACTAAGTTGTCTTAACATTTAAAGAGCTGCAGTAATTTTGAAAAATACTCACAAATACCATTATGCCATTTCCAGTTCAGGGATGATATCCTACCTATGATATCAGTCTCTAAGCTTGTGATCAGTACTGCTTTTTACCCTTTTTACTAGAACTAATTACCATGTAACACAGAATCTGGGACACTGCAATGGTGCATTCCATTGGCTGTCAGTTGTTAATCTAGAAATTACATTACTTTTCATATGGTAATAAACATTTGAGGTTAATTTCCAAAAATTCTCTATGTGAACTGAAATCTTCTGACATTACTGGCTGTTTTTTCAAATCAAGACACACCACCATAAGATTTTTTCCTTCTTCAACTTAGGCTGCCTGCTGCAGAAGTTGATGGCTTTATAGTGAGCAGAAAATCAGTTTATGTGTAGTAATACAGTAGCAGAGAAATGTTAATAAGCTCCCCTTTAAAAATAGATGTCCATTATTGTGCACCCATCATGACAAGCTACATGTGTGGCTCTGGGGACAGCTAAAGAGTAGAAACAAAAGAGGGGGAATGTGTCAGGTCTGTCCTCCATTAACAGAGGTCCTCGAGTATCACCACGGGACAGCAAACACAGAATAGGTTGATTGATGAACTTTCTCCTTTACTAAAGGAGTACTTCACTGATACAGCTCCAAAACACCAATGCCACTGTGTATACACACAGCTGGTAGGGAAAAAAAAGAAAAAGTTTGGGGTTGCCATTCTCCTTGAGACACAGAAAGTCCTGAGGAACAGGGAAAATATCTGGATTCATTGGCCACAGAAAGGGGGAAAAAAGAATCCAGAAAGTAGCTGGAGTGGTGGGCTCACTGCACTTTTATTTATTTCTACAAAGAAATGATACAGTATAAATGGGTGAAAATGCAGTGAACAAGATCACGGTAACTGCTGGCAAAACACGAGTGAGATACCATCAGAGCTTGCTCCTCATGGTTGAGATGCATGGTGAAAAGGAGGTGCTGCAGCAGAGATGGTAACTGCTGGGTGGGCTCTGTGGAAAGAGAATAGCCAGCATATCAGCACCCTGGTGAATACATGAGGATGCATTCACAATGTCAACCTTTAAACAACTAAATAGGAAATAACCTGCAGAGAAGGATAAGGAAGAAATCGTTGGATTGACTTAAGGCAAGACATCAAGGAATCTAGAGGTTTCAGAAACAAAGCAGATGTAATTAAAACAAAAACTTTGCTATCAACCGTTTTCCTCAAATACTTTATGGTAAGAAAACCACAGGTTGTCTCAAATAGAGCTGTGAAGCTATAACAGGAGAATATCAACTTTTGAATGTCAACTAGTGTGCAAAGAACTCAAAAAGGCTGGCTGGAGATAAATCAGACCCAGAAAGCCATCTTTTGCTAAATGGTCTTTCATGAAGTTCATTCAAATGTATTTTCAGCACAAGAGAAACTACTGAATACTACAGGGTCCAACAAGCACAAGTCAAAGTCCACACAGTTTATTACGTATAATCTGTAAATCATTCTTAACAAAGTAACTTCCTGTGATAATCTGTAGGTAAGACCTTCCAATTTCACAGAGACATTTTGAAATATATTAGTTAATTCTTGTTTAACGTTAGCAAAAGTAGATGTTTCTGGAGACATGAAGGAAATATATATTTTCTTTGCTAGATCATCCAGAGGGGAGTTTCACATTGCCTTTTGTACCCTATGCTGTGCAATAACATTCTCATATGACTACAGATATTCTATTTCTTCAAAATTCTCAGCTTTTTGGTGAGCCACTCAATCTGATTGCTGAAAAAGACTAAATAAATGGTAGTGGTGGCAAAAGGTCCAGTCATTTTCCCATTATTAAGTATAATCTTAGAAGCTTTACATTTGTTAACTAACATCATCAAAACAAAACAAAAGAAAAAACTCTTACAAAACAGCTTGAATCTATGTTTGCAATGACAACTCTTGGGGAGCACAAGGGTTTAGCTGAGATGTGTCCCAAGCAGAACGTTCATGGAGATTCTCATTGCTGACAAAACATACCGCACTGTAACTCTTGTTGCACAAAGAACGCAAAGTTCAGCCTTTACTTGATGCAAAAGCATAAAAGAAACAGCATTTCAAATACTTTCCATCTCTGTGGGGAGCATGAGAAACTTATTTCTGAGCTGAAATCCTAAGGATTTGCTTAACCTCCCCTTCCCACCGTGACCCACCTCTCCAGCTTACAAACGAGAGATGTGAGTAGGAACGAAGGAGCAAACACTGGAATATAAACTTTGTCCTATTGCACCCTCGCTGTTTTCAGTACCCTGCCCCCAGTACTCTTTGTTAAACCTAATGATATGCTCCTTGGCAAGGCATCTGGACATCCGGCTACAGACCAGGGTTTTCCTAATTACAGAGTGCAGCTGGAACCAATTCTCCCAGTCTCGAGTGCCTGGATGTCTGCCTCAGGCCAACTGGCAGCCAGCTCAGATAATGATTCAGAAAATATGTACTCAGAGCTCAGCTTGCAGATAAATTGCAAAGGTGAGGGTGCTGGTGAAAAATAGTGCACTGTGATTATTTAGCACACACAGGACATTCTGGTCTGCAGCCAAAAAAGATTTTGCACAAAGTTCAAGACATACATGAAAACAAGCAACAGATAATACCATTTTGCCACTGTTTCAGGTCCTTGCTGGAAATCCTGCAGACTGCTGTGCTGGGGTGGCCTTTGGTGACAGCCAGAGTGACACCACAAAAGGCTGGAATCACTTTAGAGCGCTGGTCCTGGCCTCCTCTCTGGTTTTTGTCATGAAAGTGGCGTATTTTATTCATTTACTATTCATATGCTGACAAATTTCAAACTCATGTCAGCACTTCTGATCCCTTCTGCTCTGCTCAAAGACCCATGCTGATCACGTCTGAGGTCCCGTCTGCGCCACCAGCATCACCTCAAAATGAACTCCTTGAACTTCCCTCAAAATGCCATAAAACAACTCTGCAGAACATACACAGCGGTACAAGAAGGGGACAACTAAAAAATGATTGTTTTTCTAGATCGTTATCACATCATCTAAAAGACCTCCAAGGAGTCTTGGGCTTCCTCCCAGGTCCAGTAGTCACCCAAAGAGACTCAGATTTCCCCCTCAGGACGGGGAGCTAAAGGACATCGATGGCTTGACTGTAGGGCCAAGCACAAGAGCAATCACTCAGTTAATACAATGTCTTCAGCATAACTTAAAACATTTTTAAGCCTATTTTATTTTTTCTGGTACATATTATTCCTACATAAAGTTATCTTCAGATAAACCATATTGTAAGAACCAACTTGGAGTAATTCATTTATACTTCATTCTGTTTAAAACACTGGATTTATTTGAATTTTTCTATGGCTTATTTAATTCAAATACCTGAGGAAGCCACGAAGAAAACAAAGTCATCATTAAAGTTTCACTGCTTTCCCCCTCCATAAGGGCTGGAAGAGATCATTATTCACTTCCTGAAATCTGAAGTGAGTCATCCAGAAGAACTATCCAGACGTTATAGAAATGCCTAAGATGAAAGCCAAGTCAGAATAAACACCAGAACCAAATCTGCTTCTCCTGGTCTTCTTCATGTGTCATAAAGAAACAATATCATAAAATTGCAGAGAGATGTCAACTCTAAAATAAATCTCCAACAACCAAGCTAGAGCTCACAGACACAGCACTAAAAGTAGAGATGGATAAGTGTTGAAAACCCCTCATTGTACTTAGGTCCCTGCTGATATTAAATTGATTTATAGGGGATCTACTGGAAAATGTTGAGCTTGCTTTTAAGTGGAGAGCATGATGTGTCTCCAGGAGGTGCTGGCATGGGCACAGTCACACCATCTTTCAGGGTCATTATTCTAAGACTTCAGAAGTGATGCTAAGACATAGGTGGAGGTGAGGTCTGAGGGCAGCACCCCAGTGAAGATGGGGCACAGGCATGGATGGGAAGGAAGGTGACCTCATAGCCACACGTGGATTTTACTTCCTTCGCGTATTCTCATAAAAATACACCTGATTTTCATCTCCTCGGGATTTGACATTCAGCTACCTTCATGTAAGAACAGACAGCAATTTTTTCCTAAGTGAAGATACTTAAGGAGCACGTGTTGCCACCCTGAAAGCTCAAACAAAGCTAGAAACCACGCTGTACTCACCCATCAAGAGGGAATGGCAGAGGGAGAGTACATCAGTCCCGTCACAGTATTTTTGCTGCACTCTTCTTACAAGTACCAGCCACCTACTTACAATGGGGGTCAAAATGCAATAGAGATTTAAAGGGAGAGAAAGGAGCTGCCAGCACTTTTCTTGAAATCTTTCTTGCAGTGAAAAAAGCCAAAGCCAATACAAACAAGTACATTGCCACAAAAGAAAGCGTTTCAATACAGCTGTACAAAGATAACAGTATTTTAAGGTAGCTGTGCTGGGAAGGTTTTCAAATCAGACTAAGCAATACTGCCTGAAATCATTTTGGTTTGAACAGGATTCATTATGTAAACAAAATAGAGAAATATTTTTTTAAGATGTCAGGATGGATTGTCTTCTATTAGAAGTAGCATCATGAGATTTGTTAACTGAATTATCTTTCCCTGCTTGCACACCTTGAAGCCGTAGCTGACTGCCTGCAGAGATGATTACAGGATCCACCACGGAACGGACAAATGAGTTCTGGTCTGCTATCAAAAAGCCAGAAGTCGTAAATCTCTCATTATCCATGCCATTAGAAGCAAGGTGCTCATCAGGGGGCTAGAAAGAGCACAGGAATTATATCTTGACACCTATGCATAAGAGAAAAATATCTTGTTTTCATTATACACTGCTATTACTCTTTATCTTCACCTAATAAAGCGAGGAATCTCCCCCAGCATATCCATCACACAAACACACACACAGAGCTAACAAAGCAGGTTCTTTACTTTCTCATTTCTGTTTTGGACTGCTCCACCAAGATTTTGTGTTTGTTTTGTATATATTTGTTGGTCGTGGGTTGGTCGTGGGTTTTTGGGTTTGTTTTTTTTTGTTGGTAGGGGGGGGGGGGGGGGGGGGCAGGGAGTGGCAGTTTTAATTTTCAGTAGTACAGGGATAAAAGCATTTCTGGGTTTCTGTTGGCAGCACAAAATTACACTAACAAATACCAGTTCCCGGAAGCAGCTACTAAACTCACCAGACCTGCTGAAGCCCAGCTGTGTGGGCATAACTCAGGCCAAAGACTCAAATGGGAGCACACATGAAGATTTAAACTGACGTAGATACCATTCCTTCAGCCTAAATAACACAGTCTGGCATGGGAGCTCCCTACTGGAGCCCTTCAGAGATCTTTATAAAATATAGTAGGAATAGAATGGGGAAGCTCAAAGAGAAGTTATTAGAGGGGGGATATCTAAGGCATAGAGAATTGGATTGGATGATGATGAAGGATAATATCACATAATAGCAAAATCATATTCTTCCATTATTTTTCTTCAGTACTTTCATTGCAGAAATGGAAGAAATGTCATAAACGTCACAGATATTCATTCCTACGGGAGCATAAGGAAGAACCTGGGATACAGAGTGAGTCACTGAGCTCCCCAGTGCTGGTTAAGTAAGAAGCAAAGTCCTAAAAGCTCCATGGCTTCCCACCCTGATGACTGGCAGACAGGTCTTTTTCTCTGCACTGCTAAAAGAAAAGCAATGCTGTCCATATGTTTCACTGAGATTCTGGGAAGTGGATACTTGATATAATTTGCACAAGTTTTCTTAAGAGGATTACACAAAGCAAAACAACCAACAAACTCTCTTAGGTGAGGAGGACACTCTACGAGAAACCCTTTCAAGTCTGATTCCAGTACAAAGTGCTCCATCCCCAAAATGAAGTAAGAGGCATGAGAAAGCACTAGCAACATGTAAGGGTGATGACAGCTTTGGTTTGTTGTGGGAACTGTGGTTTGATTGCATCCCCCCACCCAAGAAAAGTCCTTCCACAGAATCTGTTGTACCATTACTTGGCATAAGTCAACATAAGTACCATTTCATACAGAAAGAGGTACTAAAATGGACACTCTACCTTTCTCAAAGTCCCTCCCCCCGTGTTTTATCAAAGCAACCATATTTTAGTCACCACGTCCATTTGTGAAGGCACAAGAATGTTTAAGATAGCCAAAAAATTCTTCAGTGTCTGTAAACATAACAGATGCTACGCATAAGCAAACAAAGGAAAAGCAATATTGGAGCCAAAAAGTGTATTTATGAGCAGTTATTCTAGCATCATTATGTGTATTCATGTAGAGGTCATAACATACGCAAAATTTTATGGCATAAATGAGTTTTTTAAATAAAAATTCCACTGGTGTTACTCAGAACCGGCGGTAATTATAAACTGCATGCATTTGCCTAAAGCTGCTTATGCATAATAGGAGCTAGAGGTAATTCAATATTTCTTACATCTCACCAGCTTTTGTGAGAACATAACTTTAAGATAAGAAACTGTAAAGTTGACAAGAGAAAACCTGTGCACTATCTGCTGTGCATGCATTCTGTGACTTTATATATATCCTTGCTGCGGGGATTTTGCTTTATTGATTTTCTTTCCTGTTAATACTCTTAATACAGTAGTGAGATGCTGTTGGTACAGATACTTTTGTCAAGATATCAAGATAATTGATTCCAATACACATCTATATTAGTCCAATTCTGTTTCCAAAACAAAAACAAAACACAAAGACAGGATGTTTGCATGAGCCAAATTTGACACTAAAAGGTTTGTACAATGGAACTAAACTCAGTGCAGCACCAGTCATGCCAGATTTAATACAGACATTTCATGTTACTTTTGTATAATAGAAGCATTTTGTTTGGTATAATACTTGAGATATTATTTCTTTCTAGAAAGTCATTCACACTAACTGATGTGATTGCAGAATCAGAAACTGCTTGATTATACTGGATGCAGTAGGCTAGAACCAAAAGAAAAATTCAGTGCTTACAGGGTAAAAACCACAATAACTAAGATTTAAATGAGTGCAAAGCCTAAAAAAAATAAATTTCCAAGGCTCTAGCTTAGTGATGAAGCAAATAGTTTTATTTTACATAATTTAGGAGTACACAGCTCCCACTGCTTTCAGTCGCCATTGACTTGCCTCAACTCTAAATCTAACCACGCTTCACACAACTGAACGTGGTAATTATTCTACCACATAAACCTTTCCAGTTAGTGAGATAATACCTACATTTACCTTTTGAGGGGACAGTAAAACAAATCTTTGTTTATAGACCATTTTTACCATGCAGCCATGCTTTGTTCGACCATGAACATCACCCTCTCTGAGCTCCTTTGCAGTAGGTTGAGAAACACAGATCATTCTAGAGATTTCAACAGAAACATAGTTGGAAGAGAAAACAGGGCATTGCTAGGTTCAGCAGAACTGATAATTGGCAATTGCTTTTTTATAAAAGAAAATCTTTCAGTTAAAAAAATGGATGGTGCAGAATTGAACCTTAACTTTACGTGTTTCCTGAGTACCAGTTGGCAAGTAACGACATTAAGAGTGTTCAGGCTCTCTTTTGGTGGCAGACATCACCTGAATGAGAACATGTGGGACTGGGATCCACCAGCACCCACAGACCCACAGCCCCAGCAGCCCAGCCAGACCCAGTAGTTTCCCAAGTAGAAATAACCTGCTGCCTAGCAACAACCCAAAACTCCTGGTTGTTTGTACATGCCATTTTTGTTTTCTGTGCACAACTAAAAGCTTTTCCACCAAATTATTCTGTTCAGCAACATCAGATCTGCAACAGATGGGTAAGAAAATGCATTTTGCTTTATTTGCAGCAATTTCCCTGCTCTGTGCTGTTACATTCACAACACGCACGTGAACTCCCCAACACCTTTTGATGCAAAACCAATCTGGGAAATATTTCAAAATGTGAGTAGTTATATTCACAGTAGTTGTCTCCCAGGAGCTACTCCTATGAATAAAGTCATTCACATACCTACATCCATAAATACATATCTGGATAGCAAGGCACAATTACGCTTGCATGAAATTTGTCCCTATGTTTTAGAAGACCTGTCTTTTATCCTAATTAATTACTACCAGTGAATCAATTGAAAATAACAGAAAAATAAATAAAGCTGACCAAACAAAACATTTTTCTACTGTACTCTCTACTTGGATCCAGTTTTAAGTTGATTTTCAGAACAAACTCGATTGACATTCAGTCCTTCCATCTGTCCAACCTCAGACTTTGGATCTCATGGGCTGCTTCAACCAGTGTAACAGGAGGGTCAATAGCTTATCTCACTGTAAAAGTAAGTAAATAAATAGATAGAATTAGATTTTATAGAAACAAGAGGCCACCCCAAAGAGAAGCTCATTGGTTCTCCTCTCTTTGACTCACAACTGACTGACAAGCTTTCCTACTGGCCACTGAGTTCACCCACAATGCCAGAGGGACCACGGATCCTGTCCAGGAACAGCAAGGAAGCACTGGGGACAGATAAAGTGGGACATGGAGGAGATGCAGGGAGGAGAGAGCAGCACCAAGAGGAGACTCGGGGTACTGACTCACGGCCTTCATCAGCTCTGTTCCTCAGAAAACCACTTCTTTCTTGGTTGCCTGTATTTTCAATTTCATCTTTTTGTTTCCATTTTCTTTAAAAAAATATATAATAATAATAATACAGAAAGCTCATGCTAAGATTACAGAATCTGAGAGGACTTTCTAAACCATAAAGTGAAAAGCTGAAGACTGACCTAATGATACTGCAACTATTTGACCTCAGTTCTGCTGCACCTTAGACATAATCACGTAAACATCGGCCCTGTTTAAAGTCACATAGCACACCATAACTGGAGTAGCTGTCTTCCTAAATTCACCTATATGATAGACACACTGGAAACCTACATTTTACTGCAGAGAATACCTGGAACAATGTGGTGTGAAGCAATAACTGAACAGCTTAGGCCGGTATAACAAAACATTGAAGAAACCATCTACCAAGGGCAGAATTAAGTTGTTATGGATGATTACCATCACCACTTTGTTTGTCCTACAGTTGCTCTGTTCAGCAACAATCTCTGATCTGCAGCCAGTGCATAAGCCATTACATAATTCAACAGCACTCTGCATCCATTGCAGATCCCCAGCCAAATCCTGGCCCCTCTCAATTGCAGTCTTTCTGCCGGGTGCTCTGGGATGAGAATTGATCCCAAGAGTCTCTTCACACTCAGCAGTTAGAGAAGACAGACTGTGCTGAATATGCTTTCAAAAAACCTCTTGGTCACCACTATCATTCTCTCCAACATTAGCTACCATTAAACTCTCCCACTAGAAGCTGCAGAATGAGCTACAGGACATTAAAGAGCATTTTCAAGCTTAGCAAAAGGGATGCTAAGAGCTCCCACGCAGGATACACCCTTTGCTCAGTGCAATGTTCAGTTTGGATGGCACTTATGTACCAGGTGTTGCCCTACCTCAGACCAAGAGCAAGCACCTCTGTACAGTGGGGGAGATTCATCCTCAGACTACAATCCCATACACCCTGGCAAGGGAGAGATTTGGGTGGAATTTTCTACTGGGGAGACTGGAAATTTGGGTTAGACATAAGACTCCACATAAGATTCTATCTGTACTGCTGTGGTCATCACATCATTTGTATTTCAGGGCTCTGTTTTGTGCTAGTTGCTTGTGGAACCATCACATCGCGCAGCATGACTCTCCATCCTTGCCTTCTCTAACCCTAAGTGAAAGCACTACAGAAAAAAAAACAACAACAAAAACAACCATCTTTGGAACAGTCTGTATCTTCCTGTAGTAACTTGCAACTATTAACATGCCCTTCTAGTGAAGGACTTGCACAGACACTGTGTGTGCCCATGGGTTTCTCACTGCCAGTCACGTTGACTCAGTTATTATGTGTATCTTCTACCTGGTATCTGAGTCCTTTAGAAAATACAACTCTCAGCCTTTTCTGCCCTTTGTCCAGACACTACAAAACCATTGCAGGTAGATGTAAGAGTGAAGCACTTCACTTTTACCCAGACCATACTATAGCCCTTTCAAGAAAGAAAAGATTTCACTTCTCCAAGAAGCATGCACCGTCTGTTTCCCTTTCTGACAGCACAACATAATCTTTACTTCTTAATGTTGGGGGCTGACAGGTTAGGGTAGATGTCCTTATTGGATTATTTGATGTTACTTCTACTGTTTTCCATTGTTTTATAGGGCAGGGAGTGGCTTAAGCTATTATTCAGCTGTTTACATTAGACGTTTTTTCATTTCTAATCAAAAAAGTCATCTTGATTTGACTTTTTAGTCCAAAGGAAAAACAGAACAGTTTACCCTTTGCTAGGGCACACGTGAATTTGTGCTGAGAGCACACTGACAGCAGCCCTGCAATGAGGACACGAGCAGGGTTGCAAACTAGCACCATTTGTTTTAAGCCACGGACATCTATTCTCCTGTTGGAGCTTAAAGATGTTGTGGTTTGTTCACCATGATACATTCATGTAATTTGGCTAGTGAGAATGATAAACAGATGTGTATACACAGGTATTGATTTTAAAGAGTGCTGCATTATTCAGGAGAACTGGGAATAAATGCCCCCTTTTTACAACTGAAGTATTTACAAAGTATTATTGAAATCCTACCAATTGAATCCAACATTAGATCAGCACAAGATTCACGTTCCTCTTTAATTGCTCAAAACACTAAGTTCAAATACAAGAAAGAAAAAGCAAAATCAGGACACTGCACATATATCAAGCAATTGCACACTGCTTGACATATTCTGTTAATTGCAACCCTAGAGCACATACCAACACTACACATGAATGCACTGCAGAGGTACCTGGAGCAGCAGACAACAGCATGCTCAAGTCCATGCTCATTTGGGTTAAACCTCTCAGCACTCTAAAGTCAAATCACAGGCTTTCAGGATATTGAACTTCTTTTAAAGAAAAAAAAATTAAGACACACTTAAAAATGAATAAATGCGCTGTTGGGATGATTTGTGGGGTGACAGTGGTCTGTCATGAAAATGAACAAAAATATCAGCAGGTGATTTTATATTATCTGAAATAAAAGGGCAAAGATGTTGCTCATACTCTAGACTGAAAGGATTATTTTGGAAGGTCAGTCTAGTATCTGTCACGGTGATTTAGTACCATCTTATTACTCTAAATGTATTACTTCATTAGTTACAGTAATATTGGTATTAACACATTGGCCATAATATTAATGCTGATGGGTATATAAATACAGAATTATCTACTTCACTCAGCATTTAAGGAAAGCTTATCAGTCCACATTTGTGTGGTGGGGTATTGCATTTCAATCTTCCCTTACTAAGATAAGTCCCCAA
Source organism: Perdix hodgsoniae (assembly GCA_035772895.1). NCBI lineage: Eukaryota > Metazoa > Chordata > Aves > Galliformes > Phasianidae > Perdix > Perdix hodgsoniae. The sequence goes on from JAPSGF010000013.1 coordinate 9,697,308, forward strand.
GCTGAGCACCGATGCCTCCATACCTTGGTTACCAGTCAGTGCCTCTGGAGGTGGCAGCCCTCAGGTAATGCCAGGTTTTGCAAGGCTCACACCCCTCCAGGCTGCACTGTCATTTAGCTCTCTGTTGTTTTAAAAAGTAATTTCTAAATCAATAAGGCATTATTGACTTCCCTGAAGCCATCTGAGACAGAAGCCCAATATTCCCAAAGTTTGATCTTCCAAGGCCCCTGCTTTCCGAACGCAGCTTCCGGTTTGCCGTTACTGGATTAAGGTTTGGAAGATACTAAACCCAAATTATCATCGTTTCGTGCTCTGTTGCTCTGCAGAGCCAACCCCAAAAGCAGCTCCATGGACTGGGGCAGAAGTGACAGAGAGAAACAGGGCAGGAATCCCACCTGTGCAAAGTGAAGTCGTAATGGAGCGGGTCACTTAAATAAGGAGTTTCCAATACCTTCGCCCACAGCAAGTTCTGATAACAGGCACTGCTTTCTGTGATGAAATAAACAGCTTTATGTTACTGACTTCTATCACACACAGCCATGGAATCCAAGTGCAATTGTAGCTATTTGGTGCTTTTTAGATATTCATTTCTCTTTCCTGGTGCTTAAGAGGGCTGACTGAAGGCAGCTTACACTAGATTAGGCTTCCGACACCTTCATGCGTTATAGACTTCAAAATACAGGTTTTCCCTTCCAGAAGGTGAAAGTGTTGAGTCATTTCTTTTAAAGACCTGATGGAGGTTACAGCCCATAAAAAGGAAAGACAGCAATCGAAGGCTGGGCTGAGCACAGCCATGCGGCTGCCCCATAGAGCAGAGCCTAGGCCTGAGCCTGCAGCCAGGCATTAACGGTTATCCCAGATAATAATGTAGATTAGCAAGGGCTCATCGGATGGAGCTGTGTGCCAGAAATAATTACAGCTCAAAACGCAAGAGCCTGGTCGGAAGGGACTGTCATTTGTGAAGTCGGTCCATTTTATGGAGACATAACCCGCATATTACAGTGGAGGATAATTTGGCAGTTAACAGTTCCAGTGGCTCAGAGACATAAAATACAGTCCCATCAATGTGTAAGATTAGAAATAATTAGCCCCTATATGGTAAAGTCATCAGTTAGAAACTAGACTCCATCTGGGGACGTTTTGTACCGATGCCCCTGGGACAAGTAAGACGGGACCTTTGACTTGCATGATTTGGAAGGGACTGAGACCTAATTAAATCTGCAAAGATGCAGTAACTGCAGTAAAAGGGTTTTTAAATATGAAATGTATTCCCTTTCTCTAAACAAATGAGGTATATTACATGCTGGAATAGCAAGAGAATTAATCAAAAGACAGTGAGTAAACAGCTACTGTGTGGCTGCCAAGTAGAAGATGGTACAAAACTACACAGTACCACAGAATATTTAATACAAACATAAAAAGAACCATTAAATGTTCTTCAGAGGAAAAGGCTTTATTTAATTGTGGCCAACACCAAAAAGTTCAAAATAGTAGGTTTCTTAAAATCTGCTTCTCCAAATGCAGGAATTATAATAAACGCTGATTGCCTCAGATAAAGCTAATTCTCTTCCAGAAAAGACACAGAATTTGCTTTTTCTTTTAAAGTCACTCATCACAAAAAACAGACTCTAAGCATTTCAAAAAGGGACACACAGAGCTGTTTTATTTTTGCCTCTGAGTTCCCCAAAGTGTTTCTGATTGTCATTTTCATGAAGAGACTCAGCTCTTTGTACTGGAGAAACCAAAAACCTGAAGTTAACTTTTGAGCAATGATCTATCTTCTCCCCCCCAAAAAAAGTCACCACCTGATATTAACATTTTTCTACGATAACTGAACACTCTGCATTTTTTCAATGCAAAGCTGGATCGTTAAAGCCTGGAAGCTAAATGGAAAAGTATTCTAAGGACAAGCTAAAAGCAGAGCAGCAGAGACATACTGATTTCAAAGAGAAAACACTAAGCAAGATGACACATGAAAATTTACACACTTCATCATGCTGCTTAAAGGAGACTAATTAAAACTGCATCAAACACACACATAGACAAATGAATGCTGAAATAAGAAAAATACTGAAGAATTTGGAGCATGGTAATACTTTTCATCTCTCCCCCACCCACACCCCAAGTCAATTCAGTGTTTTAACGTATCATAAAATGCCTGTAAAGTTATGTGTTATTTGGGATTACCTGTAGAAACATGAATTTGGTAATCATTTCAGCCAGATTTGGTGAAAGGATATCAAACCAAGACTCGAGCTGTGAATTAATTATCCCATACAACACATCCACAGTCAACTGCACAACTAAAAACCATGTAATTAGTATGATGAGCAAGCCTATTCTCTCGAAAGCCCCATACAAACAAGCTGCCAATGATAAAGTCACCACAGGATGACACTGGGGATGCACACAGCTATTGTAACTTAAATGCTGCCATGCCTATCTTTTGTGAAAACGAATCAGTCATCACAGAATCACCCGGGTTGGAAGGGACCTCAAGGATCATGTAGTTCCAACCCCCCTGCCTAGCAGGGCCACCAAACATACACCTTTCATCAAACATTTAGATATAGCATTTTCTTTTAACTACAGTGCATGCATACAAAGTGATTTCTTCCATGCACAACAGTTTCTAAACTATTTAGCCTCATACACTTGTCATTTCCATGAGCACCCATCTGTAAATACTGCAGTTGCACCAGCACCAATACTACAGAATTTCACAGAATTGCAGAATGGCCTGGGTTGAAAAGGACCTTAAACATCATCTGGTTCCAACCCCCTGCTATGTGCAGGTCGCCAACCAGCAGCCCAGGCTGCCCAGAGCCACATCCAGCCTGGCCTTGAATGCCTGCAGGGATGGGACATCCACAGCCCCCTTAGGCAACCTGTTCCAGTGCCTCACCACCCTCTGGGTGAATTCCAGTGGATTTTGCAAGAAAAGAGAACACAAAATACACTTATTCTGCTTTCCAGTAGAAGAGCTTGCTGGCTAGTCAATCACCATTAGAAAAATCAACAACAATCTAAATGCTCAAGTATTTCCAGACTTCAACTGACCTTTCAAGAGGATTTCAGTTCAAAACCACGTTATGAGGAGAAGCTATGGATTTTGGAATTCACCTTATATCCAAAGCCTTTGCTAAATGTCTCGGAGATTGCTATAAATGTAAAATAAACATCAGCGGGGATCAAAGCAAGGAAAAATCGAGTTAAGGAAAAGGCAGGTTGGTGTCTAGCCTCTGATCTGGGTCAAGAAACATATATAGCTATTTGTCTTTGGTTACGTGGGTTGAAAATACAACTCGGAGCCTTCAGAACAAGAGTGATCTGAGAGACAGGATGGGAGATTATGGAGTACAGAGCGGGACAAAAGCCTTCATTAAACAGAAAATGATAAGAAAAGTAACCCCTCCCCAACAGAGCAGTCCCCGTGCAGGGAAATACAGAAAAAGATGAAAGCTTTACTGAGAAAACTTCAGGGACCAAGGAGGCCTGCAAGGAACACATGGCTCCATTCACACCAGAATTGAACAACACAACTAATGCCCCTGAAGGTGGGAGTTTCCATTCCATGAATGCCTACCCTTCCCTCCTCCTCCAAGTAAAATCTGCTGAAAATTGATGTGTATACAAGGGTTGCTCCGAAAGTAATACCTCGTACGTTATTATCTTGGCCCACAACGTCAGAGGTTGAACTTTCCAGCCAACATTCTGCTACATGTTGCTGCGTGACAGAAGGCAGCAGAGAGGCAGTTAGACACAATGGCATCTGACATGGAAGTGCACACGAAGCAAAGAGGTATTGTTGAATTCCATAGGTTCAAAAAAAAAACCAAAAACAAATTGCAAAGGATAGTCAACACAAGTAAGACTGCATTTATATATGCAGCATAAAAATAGCAACCCAAGCAATATTCTGCAAGTTCTAATAGGTATAGAAGAACTGAATAATGCTTATATTTACAAAGGGGGGTGGGAGGGTAATTATATCATGGCCATCCCAGAAATATGATAGGGTTAAGATAAATCAGAGGACACTATGAAAAAAAACCAACATAGTATGAATTACAGAGAAATGGCAGAAGACCAGGCTGACAAAGGAGCAGAGCCAAGAACAAGGAAAATATACAGTAAGCAACATAAATAAACAGAATGCACCTCAACAACTCCTTCAACTCAATTTCCATGCTAAAGTATATTATACTATATAATGTATACTTCTGTATAATATACAGAAATATATTAGGAACAATACTGACCCAGAAAGGCCCAGGAAAGGGTCTACTGCTGAAAAACCTTGAGAGACTAATAAGTTGGGATTTGCCAGTAACAGCATGATATGATAGAGATCTAAAACCAAAGATAATGAAAATCACAAACAGCTTTCAAAAGATGCTTGGGGCTAAACTTCTGGGCAAAGTGTTGAACATGAACGCTGTAAGATGTTTTTTTCTGCACAACGCAATTAAATTGTGAACCTAAATGACACAAACCCAATGCTGTAGAGCACAAATTCCAAAAAGCAATTAGGCGAGTTTATGGAGGGTAAGTCCAGCCTTGGCATTAATTAAGACTGTGGAGAGCCTGCTCCAAGCTCAGGAAGATCCCTGGCTGAAGAAGCCAAGATGGTTTGCCAGGAAGGATGCGGTATTCTCTGCCCTCAGTTTTTTGGCCAGAATTAAGATCATGATGTAACTGGATCTGACCTAGCATTGGGTATGTTCCCATCACTGTGACTCTATAAGGCTGGCTATGGACACCATTTAGAAATATTCAAGGGGCTGAAGGGCTGAACTGTAGAGTTCCTATAGTTTCTATGCTCCAGCATAGAAAGTGGAGAAGACCTTAAGAGAAAATGCCAAAGTGGCTTTTTTGTTGGTTGGTTTTCAAGGGAGATCTTTTCCTTGCTAATATTCAAGGTCATAATGACTTCAGACTCCTACACACAGCCAAAAGGTAAACTGCAAGTATTCATGAATGCCAGCAAATGCAGTGTTTTACTGCGGGAGGATGCATTTGAGAGACTATCTCACCTTCTACATAAAAGCAATCTACATGAAAATTTCAACACTTCCATGGAGTAAATTGCTCTAATAACTCCATAATTCAAGTATTTTAGTATGCCTAAATTGAAAAAGGAACAAGGGCAGCTTTGACATACATTTTCAGAGGCATTCAATAAAGTAAACTAAATAAGTTTACAGGTCCCACCTTAAATGTGTTTGTGCCAAAACTTCTTAAACTGAACCGAAGAAGAAACCTCTGTCCTAACACAAAAGCTAAGCTGTTTGTTGAAAAACAAAGCAGCACAGTCAGGATTTTTCCCCTCCCCTATAAAAGGGGGGGGATACTCCAGAGAACAGGGTCATAAATGGCACTGTCTGTATGGCTGCTTGGAAGCAGTAATGCAGTTATTGTCAGATTTGTCAGCAGTGAGGTCACCATGCCCCGAGTCACAGAAAATGTTCATCTACCTATAATCCCATTACAGTTTGCAAGCTAAATATTTTCTTACTCAACCCTTTGGCTTGAGAAAACATGTATTTACCTTATAAAGCTGTAATTCTGCATCAACATTCAGCTAATTGGAGGTTTACCGTCATTAATTTAGATGATATACATTTGTCTTCCAAAAATTGCTTCTAGCATCTTCTGTAATGTAACCTTTCTTTTAGCTCTCTTTTTTCACTGTCACACAACTAGCAATTCAGTGCTCACAAATGACCTCCTGTGCCCCAACCGTGCCATAACAATCAATGGCAGAAAATTCATAAAACAGATTAAATTCTGCAGTGTTTGCTTTGATGAATTAGTAGGATTTGTTCGCTTTAGCTGCTCAGAGTTAATCTTTGATTTTTTGCTGTGTGCAGTGCATTGGAAAGAGTAAACCAAGGACACATCCTGTTTTTGTTACTTCAGTACTGATGGTGGAAATACAGAACTAGCACTCTTTGCAGCAAAGCTGACTTTTTAAGTTTATTGCTGTTTATCTCTGTTATCTCATTACTTTGAACAACATATGAGGAGGAACTGCCCATGACAAAGTGTTTCCATATGAAATTGGACGTAACTACGTTATACTGTAGTGACTTCCCAGTGTCACACAATGCAGAACGAGACAGCTGAGGATCATCTTCCCAGGAAGCTTGATGGGTGGCGAAACACCTCGAAGTAACAAAATTAACTCCATCGCTGCAACTCACATAACATATTTTGTTCAACATGTGATTATTATTCACCATTTAAATTAAGAATTGCAAGGGAAATTCATTCCGAGCTTTTTCCATTTCCCTCATACACGCAATCTGGTTAATGAACCAAGAAACCAATTAGTGAAACAGCTCAATTTATAGCAGGTTAAGGTAATCTTTAGCCGGGGCACAGTTAAAATTTCCACACTGTGAAAAGAAGACTTTTCATCTTCAACAAATGGCACTGTGGAGTTAATGAGCTCTCTTAGTATGAAGCATCAACGATAGCCCTGCTTGCCCACAGACTTCACCTCTCCCCACCAGCACCTTTCGTGAAGCAGCAGAACCTGAGTGATATCTCCGTATAAATACAGCATTTTCTATTTGGATTTTGGTGGATCTTGGCGTATTTTGGCACATAGCAGCGCATAGCAGAGTTGGATATCTGAGTAGAGCCATTGCCTTGGAAGAAGATTCATCTTTATGATGCAAGTTGTCCTCTTATACAGCTCCCGCTCACCACCACACCTCAATCTTAAATCCCAGTTGCCATGCTGAAGCATTTCCCCCAGTTTCTAGCCCTACCTGACCTGTGAGATGCATCCATGGATCCACAGCTCAAAACCACTCCTTTGTGCCTGGTGCTTCAGCTAATTTCTCTGTTTTAAAGTAAATGATTCATTAAAGGGGCTAAACAAACAGCAGATGGACTCTTGACCTGAGCTTCAAAAGTGTATTTTCCCAATTCCCAGAATAAACCCACAGCCAGGCTGGAGGGTGGGCCAGGTAAAGCAACACAAGTAAGGCAAAAGAAAGAATATAAAGGAGTAGGGGAGGCAATCCACTGCTAAAAGGAAGCCTTTGCTCCAAGGATTGCTCATGCATTTTACACTACAAAAAGTAATAAAGTTGATAAAGTAAAATAAGAGTCTAGAGCAGCAGAACAGAACGCCTGGGCTGCTGCTGTAAAACTCACACCAGTAGCACCAAGTTTTATAACACCAAATATATTTTGGCTTGGAAAAGCATGTTTATTCTATGAGGATTCCACCTTGTTGACAAACATTGCATTATCACCCCAGGTTCACAGAATCACAGAATCACAGAATCACCCGGGCTGGGAGGGACCTCAAGGATCATACAGTTCCAGCCCACCTGCCTGGCAGGGCCACCAAACATACACATTTAGATCAGGTTGCCCAGGACCCCGTCCAACCTGGCCTTGAAAGGTTAACTCAATAAAAGAAGATACAAGCTCTGTGATTCAGAGGCATGTGCATACCTGCATGAAAACTGCACACTCCCACCTAAACCTTCTTACCTCCACTCCTGCACTTTAGCCTTTGGAACCCCCCTGACATCAAGAAGGGAAACCCAGTCCTGCCTCTTTTTGTATCAGTTTTAATGCCCTGCAGCTGGTCAGGGTAAGTGCCTGAGACAGGGAAGCTCAGCTGAGGTGCTTGCTGGTAAAACCATAGGGATATGGTAAGGACAGGATACAGATACAGGAGAGCAACCTTTAAAATATTCTAATAGCACTATGGTGTGCACTTCACAGTCTGGGAATCCCAGGCTTAGCGGGCTTTCATTCGCTAGGAGAGCACCTCCAAGGATGATCCCCTGTAGCTGCTCTTTCTGCAGTCAGCTTTTGCAATCCCAGCTGGAAAGGGAGACAGTGAGAGAAAGCAAGCATTTACACTGGAATTGGGGCCTGCCCGACACGTGTCTTAATGAGTCCTGGAATTGGACCCAATTCAGAAGTTGTATATAGACAGGCTCAGATCACTACAAACACGAAGTGCAAAAACTAATTTGAACTACTCAAACATTATTGAGCTGCAATCAACCAATCACTTAAGGAAAAGACCAGGAGTCACGAGCAGCTTAATGTAAACATCTTTTTAACATGCAGAAAGAGCCAAAAAGGAAGACAAGTGCTAGACTGCATGCAAAAAAGAATCATTATGGAAAGCACAGTAACATTCTTCATAATCTGAACGTATGCTTAAGCATTGCATTTACTATGGATTCTCATCTGTAACATTTTAAGGGTATCTAAATTGTTTGAGTACGTGTACTAGGTGATGTAGCGAGAATTTACAGGAGATTTTGCTTTTTAAACTCAGTGCATCGATAACCACAAATTTATTGAAAATATATTTAGTTCTCAAGCAACCAAGAGGTCCTTGGGGGCTTGGGTTCAGTTTGATGCTAGTTGCTAGAAGTCAGCCACTTCTCTTTTTCTGTCGGAGAGCGAAGAAAACAGAGAATGAATTTGACTTTATTTACAGCAATGGTAATATTACAAGAAGCATAAGACTTGGTAATTGAGTCAGGAGTAGAAATGGAAGTCTCCTGTGACAGCCTGTAATTGTCAGAGCTGCAAATAAATGCAGCAGACACAGACTCAAGTCATACTCTGAATGCCTGGATAGTGCCTGTATAAAACCTGGTCTCCAGACCTCTGGAGATTTGCTTCTCACTGTGCTCTGGTCCTTCCATTTTAATAGAGAAAATATTAACCAGAATACTGGATGGGTAATTCTCTACTACAAGCTAAAACCATTTCATGTGGAAGTGCATAAAAAATTCCATCCCCTAGCAACTGAGAGATTCCTGCTGGAAACAGTGACGGCAAAAATGGGTTTCCAGGAACATGGAGTCAAGCAAGGATTCTGTAGTGAAGGTGTGAAACTGTTGGCAGTTCTGTCTGATCGCTGGCTGCACTTGGTTGTGCTGAATGCGCTCAATTTACTGTAGAAATTGGCCTGAAGTATTACAGAATTCCAGTAGCCCTGATTAAAATGAACTGTTGAAGATGCATGTGCTGCAGAGAGGCTCTCGAGTCCGGGGGGAGCTCTGTGTGTACGGGAAGTGTTGGGCACCAGAACAACAACAAATTAAAGAAATGAATCGTCTCAGGAAATATTATTGCTGGGTTCTGAAAACAAGCTAAAACGCTGCTGCTACATGAGGAGTACAAAGGGGAAAGGAAGCAACATCAGAAATAATGAAAGAGAATTTAGATGCAGGGCAGAGGCAGAGCAGCGTGAGGACGTGTGATTAAGGCCAAGTCGTCATGCAGTAACCTGCTGTGACCACCTATCAGCTGGGATGGTTGGAAGGGCAGTTTTACCCTGGATAAAGGGCAAGCCCACTGCTCACTTTGTCCTTTCCTTGCTTTCCTCTCTCCTGGGATAGGACTTCATGCTCCATTCTGTGTAACATAGGCAGCTGCAGAAGTTTTCTTGCAAGAAAGGAGCCACCAACACAGCTTTGCCCCAGCCTGCATTCGACATTCTCAACCTGGGGCAGTGCTGCTTTCTCAGGGACTATTTTGGATTCAGATATGCCCTGACCAGCAACTGTGGTCCCGTACTTTTGCATCTGTGCCAGCCCCAAATAGAGGCCCTTCCCACAGCCTGTTGATGAGCCAAGGAAGAGAAGCCTCTCGTTTTATGGAGGAGGGCTCAGAGAGCCATTTACAAGCCATTACGAATTCCTATGGGCAAGAGAAAGAGGGGACTGCAGTGATGTTTGGCTTGTGTTGCCACATCTTCCTCCCATATCCAATAACCAAGAAAGCCCCCACATCCCACTGGAGAGAAGTACTTGAGAGCTACTGTGAGGAGCTACCAGGGAAGGGCTCTGCATGATGCTAAAGGAGATTTAGGTTTGGGAAGCATGGTGGCATAGAAATTGCCATCAAACACACAGAAGAGTCAAGGAATTGGCACAGACTTCTGGCCAGCAAACGTGGTCTCCTGCCTTCACAGACAGAAAATCAAACCTTACTTAACCAGCAGTCACTGCCACTGTGAAGGTGGGCATCAAGGAGTTGGTGCAGGCAGGGAAGTGCCAGGGATGATTTGCTGGGTGTGGCTGAATGTGATGCTAAAGGCAAGGCTCTGTCCTGTCGTGTGAGGAACATAATGCCAACAGAGACTTTGTGTTATCTTAAGCCTTAAATTTTAGGTTAATTTGAATTTGCTGCTCTAAAACGTGATATTGTTATTGTTTCCTTTTTGAGGGCTTTCTTTTACAGCTAGCTGGCTGGTTTGTATTCTGAGAGCTCAGCTACACAATACCACAGCTTTTGAGGGGATCTCAGGGATTAATGTACTAAATTTCTGTCTTAAATTGTATTATCTGCTTTTTTTATTCCCTTCCTGCCCACCATCCACTTGGCAGGAAATGCATTTTAGTTGGCTAATTAAATATAGCTGCATTGTACATCAAATATCACTAATAATATACGGCAGCAATGTTATATCCACTAGGAGAACGAGTTGCACTACATCATGCCTACAGTACTGGTAACAGTTTGAAGGGGCTGTGATTCTTTTAAAACATTGCTTGGCAGCAGACAGAGAACATCAGTGTCTGGCAGGTGGATCTGGATATAAAGGGATACTGTGATGATGAAGGCAAGGACTCTCCTCCCTGTGTCATCTCAAAGGTGATGCTCAGCCCAGACATGTGCATGCAATACCTGTCCTTGGGCTTCTCCCAGCCATGTTTTCAGTGCTTGTTTGAGCCTTTTATTCCTCCTCTGCCTCTCCCAGGTATCGGTTAGTCTCCTTCTCCACATTTGACACCCACTGGCATAATGCAAATAAATACTCTTCTATGCCTGCTGTGTGCAAGTTTTGGGTCAGGCATCCTTACACACACATCAGAAGCTGCTGTTATTTTTCCATTTTGCAGTTTCCTTAATAGGAACAATTAAAGTTATGTGCTGATTGAATACAGTGTATCCCAGCATTTCAAGATACAATCTAACATAAAACAGCGTATGTTTTCATATGTGCATTTTTTTTCCTCCCAAAGGATTCTTGCATCTGTCACAAGCTGCAATCACTGAACGATTAAAATTGAGCCTTTTCTGGAGCAATCTGTGGAAGGCATATTGATAACTTGCCTTTTCTACACATCTCAGTGGAGGGGAGGAGGGAAATCTTCACTAAGCACAACAGCTAAATGTCAGCTGATAGAGGAAATCTGTGGGATATTTAGAAAGCACGAAGTGCAGCCAGTGTTTGTTCTAAAACACAGAGAAGTAAATAAAAGCTGAGATCCTTTAAGTGAACAAAGTTGAAATTGTTCCAAAAAGTACTCCTTTTGAGCACGCTAAATTATTACCTTGTTCATGCAGTTATGATCTCTGTGATATCAAAAATCCCACAGAACTGATTCACTCTTCTGTCCAAAAGTCATTAAATGTTATGACGGGATGCCAACAAATATTAAGTACCTGTAAGTTGGGTTCCCTATCTATAAGCTGGGCTCCTAGCAATTGTCGGTACCTGTCACCAGGTTCATTTGGGCACTGAAGGATGCGAGACCAGTGCTTATGTTCATCTATATTGATTTTTTTTAATGGAAAGCTAAGGAACAGAAAAACAAAGCTGTAAAAGAAAATACGTATTAGCATTTAGATTAACAGTTGTTATCTCAATTTCTCATCACCAGACAATGGTGAAATATATGATGATGGTTTAAGAATTTTTCAAAAAGGTTAAGGGCTCCTTGAATTCAAAGGGTTGAGAAACACTGGCCTACAAGACAAATGGCACCAGCTCTGACATGTGCTCCATATCCTCAGTACATCTGGACTCTAGCTAGAATTAAAATTCATATTGCAGCAGCAATTAAAAGACAGAACTAGGTCATGAGCTGTTTGTTGTTCTAGGCACTGTGCGGGTAAAGAAGGGAAAAAAGAAGCAGCAAGCAGTGCCTGTCCTACAAATTTCAGCGCTAAGAAATCCAGAAATGCGAGATAAGAAAAAGAGGAGAACACGACAGGAAAAAAAGCAGTTTGGGTGTTTCAGCAGCCCCCTGCCGTGCGCTGAACTTTTCACCAAGCGAAGGCCCGTAGCTCTGGGCAGTTCTCAATGTTCATTACGCCCATTGAGTTCCAAGGAGAGGACAGGGAGGGAGGGAGCTGGCACCCACCGCTGTGCTGGGCCCTGCCTCGGCACACCATGGCTGCACGTGCAGTGTGTTTCCTTACACCTCCGTTCAGCATTGCTTGCAAGAGGCTGCTCTGCGGCTGGAAGGTTTCAGCAGAAACCATAGCAACCTTCCCAAATCTTCTGAAGCAGCAGTTAGCAATTTGCTGTGTCCGTTCTGGCATGCAGCTTTTTCTTTTCTCCCATTAAGTTCCGTATCTCCCCACAGCTATTATATCCTATATGGAAAGGATTGTATGGGAGAGAGATCCAGTGCACTCAATGGCCATCGTGCCCAGTGTGAGCATATAATACACTGTATTATACATACCCGATTCTAGATATAGGAAATGGAATGAAATCTTTTTGTTCTAAGTCTCTTTTTTAAACGGTGCTTGGAAATGCTGTGCTATTTGTTGCAGGTTTCACTGTCCCTCACTGCAGACTGGTTCTCAGGTGGTTTTGTTATACTCAGGTATTATTAACAAAGGTGACGACCCGCCTTCATTGCAGTGAGTGTCTCATTTTCATTCACTCAGTCACATGAGCAGAATGACACTTGAACCACATTTCAGCAAAGCAAAAAATCAGCCATGTAGTTATTGATTAAACCTCGCTTTCAGAACAATTCAGCCTGGAAAGTGATCTGTTAACAAAAACTGACTACGCAGAAAGAAAGTACTCTGAGAACTTTGCCTGCTAAAGCATGATACTAATGTGAAGAAATAAATCCAAAAAGGCATTTTAAATAGATGGAAAAAATAGCCCCAGCTACACAAAAGAGCTCTTCCATCCCCTGGATGGAAGTGCTGGAAGGAGGGCTGATGAGCTGCCTCAGGACACTGTTTCTTATCTCCTTGACTTTGTCTGATAAAGCCTGATACCTCCCCGGTGTTACACATCCCTGGTGTTGTTTCTATCAGTGTCGGTTGGGTAGGACTCACCAGATTCCCTTTCCTTCAAAGGGACTCATTCACAGCCACACAAATCGAGAACTGTTTGCCAGCTGTTAGGTAAGACGTGAAAAGCAGTAAATGTGTCCTGGCAGCACAGGTAAAAGCTCACCGATAGCGTTCAGAGCAGCTGCATGGTGTGATGCTGCAGGTGGGCTCTGAGAGAGGAGAGCATCATTTGCTGGCATGGTGACAGCAGGCTCCTTAGTGCAAAGCAGTGCTTGGTGCTTATCTTACAGAGCCCAAGAGATGCTCCATGCTACCCACGAGAAGTGCAGCTATCCTGACCTACTGCTCAGACTTCTGGCATTAAAAGCTTTTTTCCCCCCTCAGTGTTTACCCAGGGCTATCCTACAGATGCAAGGGAAACTCGATCATTGTCTCTTGATACAATTTATAGAATCATGGAATCGTTTGAGTTAGAAGGGATCTCTACAGGTCCTCTGGTCCAAAACCCTGTAGTGCACAGGGACACCCACAGCTCCATCAAATGCTCAGAGCCCATCTCCTGACCTTTGGTGTCTGCAGGGATGGGCACCACCACCTCTCTGGGCAGCCTGAGCAGTGCCTCACCACCCTTACTTAAACAACTTTTTCTTATATCCAATCTAAATCTCCGCTCGTTCAGTTTGAAGCCATTTCCCCTATCACAACAGACCCTACTGAAGTGTCTCTCCCCTTCTTTCTTATATCCTCACTTTAGATACTGATAGGCCGCTGTCAGGTCTCTCTCTTCATCTTTCAAAAGACTGCCAAAATAATTGGCAATTCTGTCACTGTTTATTATGTCTGCTTTGCACCACTACCTTACCTATTCCTTACAAAACCTAGGCTAGTGTTCTGATCAGCAGAAAAGGGTTAAATCCAAGCAAAAAAGGCATATTTTAAATGGTGATACATCCCTATGCAGGACCCCAATTATTAACGGTAATGCGAGAACAAGAAGTCAGGATACCACACCTAACAAAAGGCTGTGTACCCTTTGTGGGGAATGGAATAAAGTTCAACAGCAGCAGTGCTCTCTGCATTCAAGGCCAGGCTGGATGTGGCTCTGGGCAGCCTGGTCTGGTGGTTGCTGACCCTGCACATAGCAGGGGGGTTAAACTAGATGATCATCGTGGTCCTTCTCAACCCATGCCACGGCATGATTCCATGATTGCTGTAGCTGTGTAGGATTTTCCCTGCTGGTTACACTTGGTGGGCTCCCATGTGCCAGACCTGCCAGAAGTGAGGATGGTAACTGTAATTCCGCAGCAAGAACAAAGCACTCTGAAATGCTCTGCCGAGAGATGGGAAAGCACCAAAAATGACAAAGCGGTTGCTACAGAAGAACACCATGGTATTACACAGAGGAATTCACGCCGACTGCTTGATTTTGACTGCAACTAAAAAGGTTTTTTAAGATTCACTCACAACTGCAGTGTCTTGCCAGTAATAGATTAACTCTTTCATCAACTCAGGGAACAACTAAAGGCATAGTGGAAAGATAACATATTTCTCTCTCCGGGGCCACTGATGCCTCAAACCGTGGAAACATCAAATGGCTTCCAGCAGCCATTCATTACTGTAATGGTTAGAGGGAGACTAATAATGCTCCTCATACAGCTTCTCTGAGCATAAGCAAATTAGAATAAAAATCAAATAGTTTAACCTTTGAAAGCATACCATCATTGACTGCTGATAACGCTAGAGAGCATTTTGAAAGGCACCACTGTCAACTAATGAGTGAAAATGAACACACTCTTCCAGCTCATTGCACTCACAGCACAACGGTGCAGTGCGTACAACACACAGCTCATACGCGTTCTTGAAGGCTCCGAAATAAAAAGTTTTCAAAGCATGACCTTTTGTAGTTGTCATTTAAGCACATCAAGGTTGACATCCAGGTTCAGAACTTCCCTTTCTATAGCTTGCAATGAGTTCATCACTCGCAGTCAAGCAGGAAATATTTTGCAGCTCTCTTCTCTTGCCCCCTGCCTGCTCTGCTGCTTAATAAATCCAGTCTGGCTCGGACACCACCAGGTGTCACAACTGGGTGCACACAAAACAGAAACAGCTCAGGAGCCTGGCTAATTCCTTAACTGATTAGCCCGCTGGGAGGAAGAAACACACTTTCCCCAAGAACTATACAGCTGAGGATGAGTCTTTCACCTCATTAATTCTGCATGCCATGGGAAGTGGGACTGACGCGTTACACCATCGCACACGACTGTGATTAATGCAGGTTACACATCGCTGATTGTAATCTGAGGCAGGTTTGGGCTGGGGACCACACACATGGCTTTGATTATGGTTGTCCTCTGCCCACCTCTCCCCCTCTGGAGAGACAGAGACAAAATTGCCATGTGAAACCACACCGATGTTGTACAAAAAAAACAGCCTTGAAACATGCCCTGGGGAGATATCAGCCTGGGTTGGACAGGACCACAGAGTAAGTGCTGCTGCTCCTCCAGTCCTGCTTCAGTCAGAGAACTAGGTTTACTGCAATGGAACAGATGGAGGACAAGTAAATACCTTTTACAGTTGGTAAGCACTGTAGTTTTATCTATATTGTTGTCCCATTTAATATCTATAGACTTACCAGCTCAGCTTTTCCACTTGGAAACTACTAGTCAGCTATAAGCCAATCATTAGGGTAGTTGTATTGCTTTAGACATTTGATAAAGATCGAGATCAAACTGAGACACCTGCAGGGGCTGTGCTACCCTTCCACCAGGGAAGGTTCCCCAGTCCCATGCATGGTGCTGCTGTCCCCAAGGTCCTGCATGCCACTAACCCAAGTCCCAGCCCAAGGAAACACCAAACTCAGTTTGTTATGGGGCTCAGACCTGAGGGACTGGTAAAGTAGGTGTTGTAGCCAGCCCTGGTCTTTCCCAGGCCACCCTCCCAGCCTTGCTCAACCTGCACATGGTGCAGGCCACATGCTGGCTTTTCCAGTCTTTCTGCTTTCTCTGCCATCAGCTCCCAGCCAGCTGCACAACAACAGCTAGAATATTTCCTCTGCCTGCCCTTCAAAGCTTCTGCATACTACTTGGATCTGCAGGAAACTCAGCGATACCCGCAGCTGGGGAGAATGGCCGTGATGTGCTGCCTCTGTGTCCACCACTCACAAAGAGCAGAAATATCCATCCGACACAGAGGGAATGCTGCCAAACTGCAGAGACCTTTTTCTTTCTGTTCGTACCATCACCTGCAATGTGAACAACCACTGCTCTGCTCACGTGGAGCTTGTAACCCTGGGAAATAACAGGGAGAACTCACCCTGACCTAGGTGGGAAGGGAGGAGAAAGGGCATCCTCTGCTGAAAGAAAGCACGAGAGTGGCATGGCAGTGATTACAGAAAATGCCTCTTACTATACCTGACTTCTGTTCACAAAGGAGAAAAACTAACTATCCTGAGTCACCACAAGCATTATTTCTGGCAAAAAAAAAAAAGAAATTGCTTTCAGCCCTCCATAGCCATGGAGCCCAAGCGCTGAAATTCTGCATGACCTCTCTGTGAAATGGGTGTTTATAATTCCTATTTAATACCTATAGTAATATACCTATAGATATTAAGAGCATACTGTACCTAATTTGCAAATACAGAATAACAAAACCACACGCCATGATGTAGAATAAAGCTAAATAGAGAAGCATCAATTCATTTTTGACATCTCAATGCAACCAACAAAAAGCCAACAGGTACTTAATAACAGCTTCACTTAAGCTCTGTGTATCAGCTGGAAAAATCATCCATTCCATATTTGCTTCATTTCTGTTTCAGTCCATTCAGGGTACAGACAAGAGAGTATTTGCAGAGCATCATACCTCAGGAGTGACTACAATGGTCGTAGGATAACATTCATAGCCACACTGCAACCATTGGCATCCAGCACAAACTGAATGCAGGTTGGTGGCACAGAGCTTCATGACTATTTACACTTCTCAACCCCACTGTACTGAAAGCTTTTAAGTAATTAGTTTCCCCTCATTAATAGGTGTGCTCCCGAAGGAAGGGCTCACAGGTCCTCCCAGCCCCATCCCTGATTGCAGGGCAGGTCTTGTGGTGGAAGGCACAGAAGCACCGATGTGGGCTGAAGACAAGGGGAGCATAACCACAACGTTGAGACAAATGTGCCCTCCCCAGGGTGGAACTGCAGGCGTTGTTTCAGCAAGATTAGAAACTGTAAACAGCAATGAAAATATTCACAGAGCACTACCACAAAGCCCAGGTACTTTTGTAACAGAAAGGTGAGCAATGTTCATCGACATCACTTTTATGGAGTACTTTGTGAGACAGGAGGTGTCACAGCGGCCTTATGATGAAGCGCATCCTAACCTAAAGGAAGCAAAGTTTATGTACCTCACGTACCAAAACAGCCTGCAACCACAGCCACCGGGATAAGCAGTGCTACTCCACTGTGAGCACATCTCTAATAAAACACGTTGGGTTTGCACAGTCTTACTGACACCTCCAACACATTATTCCATTGCTCTCTTATATACTTTCAGAAGCTAAAGCGACATTTGGTAAAGTGTAATTTAATATGATCGCTTTAATGCATTCGAACACACCACTAAAAGCTGTGTTGCTAAAATTACCTTACAGAACATCCAGGTAAAACAGACACCGTTATCTCTTTGAAAAATATGGGCATCGTGCTACAGCACCTACTGATGCGAGTCTATTGAAACCAATAGGGTTACCTACGTGAATATGGATTGCTGCCATGATTAAGGAGTGCAGGATTACATCTGTTGTTTGCATATCTCCTGTTGTTTACACATCCCTGTTTTCACCTCTTTTTTGGTTCCTCTTAAAACACAGGTAGGACATTTGATTACTACCAGCGCTAGCTATTACTGCACTTTTTTCCCTTCAAAATATGGCTGTCTTTTTGATGTCAGGTAAAATGCTTTTATGATCAAAACAAAGAAAATAAAGTAACAACAGCAGAATCTGGACTATTTAATTAGAAGCTAAGAAACGAAGGGGAAGAGCTTATTATCCACAATCAAAACATATTTACGATTCATTTCATATTCACACTCCTGCTCACGGCCTCTCCTCCTGGGAGCTGGCTATTTTTATCTATTTTTTAACTGTGCCAAACAGTGAGTTACCTGAGAGCTCCCAGGCAGTGCTGATGGTATCGCTATCAACAGAAATCCAGCAGACAATTGGGGTGAATATGACAGGTAGATGGGCTGATCACAATTAATAAAGCAAAAATTGTCGATAGTACTGGCGATTCTAGCTTTACTCCATCACTGACAAATGCTTTATATGCAAAATATATCTTCTTCCTATGACACAGCAGAATTGTTAATGCTCTGTAAGGATGGCATGGAAGTCCCAGTTCCTGTTCCCAAACCAATCAAAAAAGTATTCAGCTGGAAATAAGAGAGCAGCTGTGCAAGTTACACTTAGAACAAGGAACCAACATTTCTTACAAAAAATAACAAACATTCTTTCAGGTTCCCCAGTCTGACGCTCACTGAATTACATCAGTCTCAGTTCGGGTTGCAAGAAATCAAATTTGGATCACAAACACATTTTATTTTAACAGCGTGTTACGCAGACATGAAAATGTAAGTAACACGAGTTAATTTGGGGAGGCTTGGCTGCACCATCAGCGTCAGTTCTGTAGACGCTGTTCATCACGCATTTCCTAAAGGTAAAACTGAAGTCACGGCACGCCTTCCTGGGCTGCTCTAACTCATTTTAAAGGCAAAAAGAATGCACGCTGTTCTCAGACAGATTGGCAAAACACGACACGTTAAAGTTCCCATAATCGGGGAAGAGCTGACGACAGCTTCAAGAAAACGTCACAAGTGGCACAAACTTACCCAAGCGCGCTGCTCTCTGCCAAGAGCAGTAATTCAGGGTGACGGACATGTGAGTTACGAACGACTGCGCTTCTCGGCTCCATGTTGCACGGGGCTGAAGCTCGCGCTCCCCCCGGCTGTGCTGGGCACAAGGCGGGCACAGAGCTTTGCTCCCTCCGGATGGCATTGGGTGCCGATGGCGATGGCCGAGTGGTGGCCACCACTTGTTGCGCGATGCCAGGGGCAGCCGGGAGCTGGGTGCCGGGCTGCGTGCCCTGCATTATTCATGCCTCCACCTCCCGCATTAGCATGCCGCTCAGGCAGCACAAATGGAGCAATTCATTTTGTCCTTTGTCTTCGGGAAAAGCTCGCTGGATTAATGAGGGTTATCTGTGATGATAAAACCTGGGCCTGCTGATTTATTTAGTCTGATTGGTGGGAATTTGTGTCCCTAAACGCAGGTTTTACAGCTAGCACATAAATTCTGCGGTGCATTCCCAGGCTCAGGCAAGCAGGCAGGGTCCGTTCAGCTCCAGCAACAATATCTCGCTGCAGCACATGAATGTTTCATTCTCTTGACTTAAATATTGAAGCTGGGCTCTTTGTTTCTGAGTGCTTCTCAAGCAAAGTTCAGAGATCTCCAAGCGCGCCGCTCGCATGCGGGCACATATTTCAGCAATGACCCCTTGTGCTGCTAAATAGCCAACACCTGGCTTTCAAAACGTCCTTGTTCCAAATATGAGATAAGGGGAAAAAAAAATCTCCAGTGTACAATCTCCTTCTTAAAGAAGGAGCACATGGCAGCTTCATTTTTAAAACGGAGTTTGAAGGTGGTATTTTTCAGTGTGACATTTAAATTTGTATTTAATGTAACGTTATTATATTCCTCATGCCAACCACGTGTAAATCTGTAACAGAAAATAGTAATTGATTACAAAATTAATACTTGAAGACAAGTCAGTTGTTTTTTATTTTTTTTTTTCAGTTACTTCTGTAAGTATGTAATGCATTATGGGAATGCATAAAAGCATATTTCAGGATTATATTGGGAAGACTGTGTTAGGTTTTTTTTATACCAATGGCATACATATGTGCAGTATCCAAACAGGAGACTGGCAAATGAGAGAAAATAGCCACAAATATTATTTGAAGTTATTAAGGAGAAAGGTCTTTAAAACATGCAATTTAAGCTGGTTTGCTGTGAACAAGGACATTGAGAGTTAACTCAACTACATTGTACAAAGGATTTTACAGGGAGAAAATACTTCTAGTGGAAGTATTTCTGAGGTACGTGCTTCAAATGGAGAGGGAGATTACTCACTACAAAAATCACCTGAGTGCATTCGTGACCTCCACATTGCCCAGATGCCTTTCTAGAAGATATGCTTTCACCAAACAAATAATACAAAGTTATTACACTCAAAGCAGCATGGATTTGAGATCTGGAGAGCAAAAGAACAAATTCCTTAAAATCCTCTTTGCATTGTATTGTGTTCAAGTAGTTCACTGGAGTCTACAGAGCATATTTTCCTATCAGTTGAGTGTAGTGATTTTGATAGTCTTTAAATCAAAGAGTTATGCACTGATTTTAGGATTCATCCAGAGAGGTATTACACTGCAACGGTGATCCAACTGATGAACATTTTGTGGCAGACTTTGCAACGTTTGCTGATAAGCCTTTCTAGCGTAACCCAGATGCACGTGTTCCTCCCACCTTCCTGTAAATGCTGGTTAAGACAAGAAAGAAAAACAACATGGTATAGGAGAAATTGCTTGGTTTTGTCCGAAATCTGATAACTAAAACTTATTTTTGCCTCTTACATCCTTATTCAAGACTGAGAAAAGCACAATTTAATTCAGTTTCTGATGTAGATGGGATGCAGAGACACAGGGCTTTGAAGACTTTGATCACAAGCTTAAAGCCATAGCAGAAACAGAAGAACTTCTGGTAATCTGTTGGATGCTGGCATGAACTGGAATTTGTTCCAGCTTGCAGATGCAGTGGGGCTTCAAGGTAGCACATACAGAGATCGCTCCTTCCCATGATGGAATTTTAACAATGGACAAAAAACATTTTCATCCAAAATAATGCTACTTCCCTGTGCTGAAGTGTTGAAAACATCCTTCGGGATATGTGCAACACTAAGGGAATGGTTGGGCAGAAAAGGAGAAGATAGCCAGTCAGATACTGGCCAATTCAGTCCTTTGAAACATTTCCCCTCAGGAGGTACCAAGACTGAATTTGATCTTCATTCTGTGTATATAATGATATCTCAGGCTGCAGCTGTGGAGGGGATTATTCAGGTCAATAAGAGCGAACAGCTTCAGCAAGGAAGTTGGCATGGCCTGCACCTTCTCTAGAGGTCTCCAGGTAGATGATGAACAGGAATGAGAGCAATCAAGAGCTACAGAGGAGGAAAAGGGAACAGCTGTCTATTGATGCTATGCAAGTTTTGCCTGAAAAATTGATTGACACAGTTGTAGCTCAAACTACCTATTCAGCCAATGTCACGTATGCAAGTCAGTGACAAATTGTGGTTGACTGTGCTTGA
Organism: Perdix hodgsoniae; assembly: GCA_035772895.1. Classification (NCBI taxonomy): domain Eukaryota; kingdom Metazoa; phylum Chordata; class Aves; order Galliformes; family Phasianidae; genus Perdix; species Perdix hodgsoniae. The sequence continues at coordinate 9,718,769 of JAPSGF010000013.1, forward strand.
AAGCTACAGAAATGTTGAGTAGCACAAGCAGGAAGATGGGGTTCCTATCCATTGCCATCAAAATATCATCTTTTAGTGCTGTTGACAGTTTAATAGCTACTTCTGTACACTGGAGCACATTGTGAAGTACTGCCACTATATTATTAACCTGGGCTAGAACTTTCCGGTAAATGTAGAGCAAAAACCATACATATTGAGCTCCTGAAATATTTTAAGATTAAAGGTGTGCTATTCAAAACGTGAATATTCTGTCTCTGATTGCATTTGATGAGCACTTGATAATACTTTAACCCCCAATCACATTAGCGCCATTTTTTCAGATCAAATTGATTTCACTCCTTTTAAACATGCAGACGATGGTGTTCAGCTCAGTTTCAAATAAAGCATTTCCAATTCCATTTGCTTCCTCTAGGCATTTGAGATGGGATGTGGAGGAGCTAAGCAGCCTCCCCCCGACCAGTGAGATACAGCCCAGCGTGTTCCATTGGGGACTAGCAGAGCCTCATCCCTTCAGCAAATATTCAGTGCAGATAGAAAATGTCTTTGGGCAAAGTTGCATCCATGTATGTAATTACTTGAAATCATTCCTAGAAAAGACCAAGTTAGATCACACCTTTGAAACAGTTTGCATGGCCTCAATCTGTCACAGTTCAAAACAGAAGTGTATAATATTACAGAGATTAAGCTTATTGGGTAGCTGAGGATGGACATGGTGATTGTGTGACTAAGGAAAAGATTTGAGATTCGGGAGACTGGGATGTGACTGTCTATTGATACCTTTAAATTAGCTATCACTGTACTATCTGGTTTCTGTCAAGGTACTGCAAAAAATCAGTGAGATGCATCTAGGAGGTTAGGGAATCAATTCTCTGCTTTTCCCATGGGCTGTCCCCTCCCTGTTGGCTGTCATTCAGAGTGTCACCTCAGTTATCTGACCTTCTTCTGTTCTTTCTCACAACTGGGAGGCAGCATATTCCCTGCTCAGAGGGCCCATGGCTGCCAGCTACCCACGGTCTCACCTCTCCAAGGCAGCCCATCCATGGCTGCCAGTTACCCAACATGGCACCTCTGCAAGGCAATTTGTCCATGGCTACTGTGTACCCAAGGTGTCACCTCCCAGGATGACCACCTACTAGGTCCACAACTGCCACCTATCCAAGGCAGTCTTGCAGGCTTCAGGATGGTGCTCAGAGGTGGTGCTCATGGAACATGATGCCTGGAGGGCCCCCAGGACACAGGGAACAGCACTGTTAATGAACCCCAAGAGCTGAAAATGGGGTGGCAGGCAAAGCGAGGGTTATGCATTCTGCTCTGACATTATTTCCCATCTGTTTTTTTTTGTTTTTCTTTTTTTTTTTTTCTGAAGTACCAGAAAAACAAAGCATTACAAAAATGTCAAGCTGTGCGAAGAAAAGTTGAAAGCCAGAAAATTCAAAGTTAATGCTGATTCTTTAACTCAAGTCATTAACTCAGAGGCATGCCTGAAGTCTGGGGCAGAAGCCTTAGCTGAACTCGCGCTGGTTTGTGTAACTGGCTCAGTGCTGGCGCATCTGAGGGGGCACAGACTCACACGGTCTGTGAACACATGAGGGGAATGGGGACTGACTGAGCTAAGAGACTGGGAGTCGCTGTTATGGGGGAAGGGAAGAGTAATCAAGAGACAGATTTCTGGAGAAATTGGGTAGGGAAAGTCAGGGGGGAGGAAGAGATAAGCTCATCCTGGAGACTGGCAGAAGAGGTAAGATTAGGGACACTGACAAATGAGAAACCCAAGAGAGAAGATGTGAGTTAAAAGGCAGCCAGAGAAAAAGAAAGAAGTTTGGACAGAGGAGATGGGGAATAATTGTGAAAAACCACAGAGAGTGATTGGAGAGAGATTTGGATAGGGATCTGTTATCAATTTGGTGCAAAGATAGGGACAGGAGTGAAAATGGAAGGAGGACAATTTCTCTGAGGGGAAGAAAAGTAATCAGGAAAGTGAGAGACCAGAGAAGAAAAATCGAGAGAGAAAGAGCTCAGACTTTGGGGCAAAGGACAGAAGAGTCTGGGCATACTGGATTGGTTCCCCTTCTGTGGTGGGACAGGACTCAGGTCTCCGTGTTCCTCTGCCCAGGATGTTTGCATAGCTGAGCCCTGTCCTTGATGCTCATTCCCATTGCTTGTTAGCTCAAGTGTTTTGGAAGGTGGACCTTCCAAAGATCGTACGGCAAATACAGTTCTCTGAGATACTAGAATTGCTGCTTAGTGTTTCAAGATTTCAAAATATACACAAGAAAAGGCAAATAAAACAATCATTAAAGCTGCAACCTAAACACTTGAAGAAAATTCTAGGAAAACTGAGGAGAGATGGATTTTGCAAACCCTGTGATACTTGCACATATAGAGAGAGCCCTTCTGTTCCAGGTCTTTGAACATTTTGGCTCTTTGAAAAGACACACAGTTGGATGCTTATATTTAATTAAATACTTTTTAAGATAATGAGGACAGTAGCTTCAACATAATTCACAATTAAATGCAATCAAATCCCCAAATCCAAATTGCTCTTATTCAAATATCTGTTTCCAGCATCAGTATAGCCTACACAGTTTTCAATGAAAAGGGAATCATAAAACTACGTCCTAGAGTTTACAGCTGTAATAAGAGCAGATTTATGGGCAATAAGAAAGTATCTGTGTGAACCTTCTTGTGCCTCTCCCCACTAATGGGCTAAAGCAGAGACATCCCCAAAAATGTCCTTAATGACTTTAAGCACTTAATTTAACGAAACAGGCATTTCAAACAAACACAAACTACTATTCCCCAGCCACCGTGTACATAAAACAACCATTATTTTTGTAAGATTAATAAAGTCACAGGTGAGTTTATAACAACCTAATTAAAGCATAATTTAAACCTAAGAGCAAGGCTATTTTTGCATCAGCTCTGAATCAAGACAAAGAAATATAATCTGCTAATGAATATATGATACTCTTTTTTGTATAATTCCTTTATGTATGAAGACACTTTAGAAATCACATCCTCTAAGGCTTTGCTTATAGAGACACGCAATAAAAGTGCTAGTGTAATTTTTCTCTTGAATAAACAAGAACGTACTTTCTGTTCCATCATGTAAGCCATGAAATTAAGGAAGACCAATGAAATGATGAGAAAATAATTGTAGCTAGAAGGACAGAGAAAAATACTGATAAGTGGATTGAAGGGATAGTTTGCTGGCTCAAAATTCAGATGCATTACATCAAGGAACTAAATATTTGCTCAGAGTGCCATTAACTTTTTTTTTTCTTTTTTGTCTGTAGTAGAACATGGTGTTACAAGATACTGAGTACATTCAATGGCACAAAAATTGGTGGGAAATGAAGAGAGGCAGCTCTTTCCCCAGCTGCTCCTGGCTGCAGGCTTGGATCCCTCACAAGCCCACTTCATCATAGGCAAAAACTGAACAGTTTCAGGAGGTGAACGTGGGTTCAGAACAAATGCTGCTGACCCAGCTGTGGAATTCCCATGGCCTTTTGTAGCCACTCCGAGAGAAGTTTCTTAACTTATCAAGAGATTATCTAAAATGGGATTGATGGCAAAGGAAGGAGGCAGCAGTGCAATTTTGCAAAATTGCCAAAAAACTTGGGGAAGAAACATTTCCCTGATAAACACTCATGGAGCAATAAGGAACTAAGTGCATGCTGGGGGAGTCCAACCGTCCTACAACCATTATTTCTACTTTTCTTTCTCATCATTATTCATCACCTGTGCTTTTAAATTTCAATTTGGCACTTTCTGATGAACATATTTTTTTCTTCTGAGAATATAACCATTGACCAGCCCCCAGTACAAGAAAGATTCAGAGCTCTTGGAATGGGTGCAGAAGAGGGTCTCTAAGATGATCAGAGGGCTGGAGCAGCTCTCCTATGAGGAAAGGTTGAGGGAACTGGGCTTGTTTAGCTTGGAGAAGAGAAGGATCTGGTGAGACCTCACTGTGGCCTTCCAGTACTTGAAGGGAGCGGATAAACAGGAGGGGGAACGTCTGTTTGTGAGGGTGGATGGTGACAGGACAAGGGGGAATGGTTTTAAACTGAGATGGGGAAGTTCAGGTTAGATATGAGGAGGAAGTTTTCCACCCAGAGGGTGGTGAGGCACTGGCACAGGTTGCCCAAGGAGGTTGTGGATGCCCCATCCCTGCAGGCATCCAAGGCCAGGCTGGATGTGGCTCTGGGCAGCCTGGGCTGCAGGTTGGCAACCCTGCATATAGCAGGGGGTTGGGACTAAGTGATCACTGTGGTCCTTTTCAACACAGGCCTCTATGATGACTTCAAATACATTTGACATAGACTCTAGGATACTGAATGGCAGTTCAGAGTTACTCTCCCAAAGATGTGCTGTAATGTGACATTTCAGCTCTTTCAGAGGCAGCAGCAGACCTGCTCCTGCCTCCATCAGTGATCAGATAATACCAGATTATATCACCCTGTTTGCCTCATCACTTTATTGCCAACCATTCATTACTCAGAGACTCGTTACTCTGGGCACTGCTAAGGGACCTCATATTCACAGACAGGAGAGAAACAAAAGGCTTTGTATGGAGTGAAAAAAATGCCTTCCTTTTCATTATTAAAAATAATGCACCCTAAATTCTTCATCATACTTCTCCATTGTAGCAGAGACTATTATGAAGAACTGTCTTTATTGCACAGCCTGGAACACAGCAATCAGCTGTGTTAGTAACGCTGCTGTACAGCAGACAGCAATGCCACTCACTGGTTCACTTTGTGGGCAAATTGTACATAGAGGAAGCATTCACTCCTCTGACCCGTTTCATTTTCCTGCAATAAATAGAAATACAAATTGGCACGCCAAGTATCTAAATTGACAGAGCACCTGTAGTGGCCTCTGTTTCATTAAATATTTAATTCCCAAATATTTTTAAATTTTAAACACAGGTTATTTAATTTCTAATGAACAATTAGGTATTAATTGGACTCAAGATAGTTAAACAGAAATCTATTCAGTGCAGCTGTGTTGTTCACAGCCCTGATCAGCAGTACAGATGGACTTGGTTGTATCTTCAGCACTGCATCACTCGCAGAACACTATTACAGTTTTAAAGCATCCTAAAGAGTTAAATGAGGATAAATAAAGGGAGGTGAAGTTATGGTCTCTTACACAGATACAACCATTTAATATTGCCTTAGCTTCCCAGAAGCAGTATTAACCAAGATGTGAAGGGAGAGGCTCTCTCGTGCTGCAGGTAGGAATAGCCCCATGCCTTTTCCTGCACAACATTTCTAACATTTTCCTCAGACAGCACATCTAAGCATTTTGTTTTCTAACCTCTCTGCGAAATGCTCGTATTGCTCTTGACTAATCTCTGCCTTGGACCAGCAGAAGCATCTTGCTGACCCTCGCAAATCCCCTGTCACCTCACTTGCAGCCATCCCTCTTTGCAGAGCATTTTTCTGGCTCATTGCTTCAGCCAAACGACTCCTCTGCTCGCAGCCCTCCACCGGCTGCTGTGCCCTATTGCTTCAAACACAAACTATTACAGAAATGTTGGGCTCTGCCTCTGCTCTGATACCAACACATCCCCGCTTGCTGCTGTGTCATACCTCCCGGTGTCAAACTGCATTTGTGCCACTTTCAGTGGATGGAAAGAACTTCCCTCTACAATCTGAGCAGACATTTCACCTCCAAACCCTGCCTGGAAGGTCACCTCTGTTTTGCATCCGTTTGAGACACAAGCCCACAATGTTTAAGGAACTGGTGGAGCAAGATGCTCACAGGCCTCGTTGTAACCTTGTATTTCTCCCAGTTTTTGAGAGTCTCCCATGTTTTCCCAGCAAGTTCTCTGGCATCACGATCACCCTTTCAGCTCTCATTAAACGCCCATCCCAATGAGCTGAGATGCCTGGCCGGGGCTGCAGCACAGATGGGGCCACGATTTGCAGCTTGGCAGCCTCACCAAAATAAATAGATCATTTTGGACTGTAACAGTTTAATGTCTTCCCTTCGTATTTTCATGGCCCCATTCAGGTCTTACAATAGAGGTCAGGTATAGGTGAAAAAAAAAAATAAAAAGTGGTTATATGCAAAGCAGCAGTGAGACTTCAAAATATCCATGGTTTTTCAGTTGGCGTTTAGCAAATTACCTTCTCCATACAGCTCAGGCTGGGCCATGCCACGCTGCTCAGGGCAATACCCCAGTGAGTCTCAAAGCCATCAAAGAGGGCAGAGCCTCTGCAGAACCTGCCTGCTGCTGGCAAAGCAGCACATCCAGCTCCTTATTATTTTTGGATCTATTAGATAATTACTGGATAAAAGAATAGCTGTCGATTAATGCTACCTACGCTTTTCAGTTCTCACTATAGTCTAAAAGCAGAAATGATTGTTTTTCTTTTTTTTTCCCCCCAAATAAAATAATGAAAACACTCACAGCAACACAAAGCATCAGTGTAAGCCCTGGGCCACATCCCACACTCTCATCTGCTAGTAGCTATTTATTGCCTCTTGCTGTACCTTTTCTTTGGGTCTGTTTTAGTCAAAAGATCTTCAAAATCATCCTGGATGAAATCTGGGCTCCAGTGGGGCTGATGGAAACATCTCCCACCAGCAGCTAGGAGGCACAGATCCGGACTTATCTTTGCTTTGCCATGCAAATTGCCAAGGCTCCCCACGGCGTGCACGTTTGGACTGCTTTGTCATCTGCATTAACTCTGCCTCGTGGTGACAAATTCACAGGCACAGTAACCTGCTTGACCTGAAACAATGAGCAACATGAAGTAATTTCATTGTGTAGCATGTCGGGATTCACTTTTTCTTTTTTTCTGGGGCCACAGCATCCTTTGCTGTATATGAACTCACAAAGGGCCTTCTTCACTTGTCCGTGGTTTGTTGCTTGATTTTCTAAGACATTCATGACCTTTTTAAAGTGATTTGAAATGGAAAAGCAACCAGAAGATGGCAAAAGTTTCTCTGTTGCTATGACAGGGGGGTTCTGGAGAGCTCACGCCATCAGCAGGTCTCTGGTCAATTAAAACCTAAACAGGTCAACAAGGTCGGCTTGTACAATTATGCACTGAGATTCAGGAAAACAAGAGAGTAATCAAAAGGAGAATACAAATGCTATTCCCATCTTCAACTTTTAGGTGTCTGCACTGTAGATTTTTTTATCATAATAAAAATACAGCCTATGAAAATAAATCCTATGAGAGTTTAAAGGCAGAGGGATGTATTCAGATGCAAAAGCTGCATCATTTTCTAAGACGTTACTGTCCTTAAAGAAAAATCTAAGCAAAAAAGAAAAAAGAAAAGGGATCCATATCACTCTTTAAAATGTCATCTCAATTTCCTTGTAGGAACTGTACATATTGTCTGCTCTTGTAACCAGTATTTAATTAAGCAGTTCTCCTTGCTGCACAGTTACTGCGGCTGTTGGTATTGAGCAGGTCCTTCCAAAAGAAGCAATCATAAAGTCCTAGATGGGTTTACTCAGCTGTGGCACTTCTAAGCTGATTTAAGCAGTCTGTCAAAACTGAGTGAAATTAATTAATTCACTGGAGAGCTTCGCCTCCTCCGAACTTAAGGAAAAGGTGATGCAAACCAGCTGAAATTTATCCCCTCTCTAATACAGAGGGGCAGATCACTGCTGGCAACCAAGGACAACCTTATGGCTATCACAGGGGAACCAACGTCCTCCATCCTCAGCAGAGGTTCCTGCATTTCAGCCTGGCTCGGAGAGCTCAAGCTGTGCGGCCACCAAACTGCTCAGGGCTGCCAAGAACACTGTGAGCACAGCATAAGAGACATCCATAGCTGGATCGTGTCCGTGCCCAAACGCCTGAGATGCTGAAGTGGACAATTGCCTTCTGCTTCTTACTAAGGCTTTTTTAGGTTTTAAGTGCTTTGCTGATAGCTTGGTACACAATTACGGGTGGATTAGAGAAAGCAGTAATAGGGTATTTTTCCTCTAATCTTCTCTCAATTCTTAATGTTAATTAAAGGACTTTTACCTATTAATTATACAATAAACATGAACCACTACTTAGAAATGAACATTTTAGTTTAATAGTTCCTTAACGTTGCCTTTTCCAGGATTTTCCCCAAAGAGAACGGGAGACAGACCCAACAGACAGCACAGCCAGCAAGTGGCACACACCACAGGGAGGGCAGGGTGACCTCATCCCACTCAGAGCTGTAACACCCATCTCCTCAAACTGGTTTTTCCTTGCCACCTTTATCAAAACACAGAAAAAAAAAAAAAAAAAAAAAAAAAAAAAAGCACTATCAAATCTACAGAGTTATCCATCCAGAACATGGGAAGAAGTGAGACACAGAATTATTGTTCCAGCTAAATGATGGAGACACCCAAGGTCAGGCTGCACAGAGCTCTGAGCACCTTGCTGAGCTACGGGTGTCCCTTCTCATTGCAGGGCAGTCAGACCACATGGCCTGTAAGGGTCCCTTCCAACTCAAACTGTTCTATGTTTCTATTTATCATGAACTCAATCACAACAAGCAAGAATAATTTGCCACCTTAATTATGGAAGAACCCACAATAGGATTTAGACCCCAAAAGACATAGAAAATGGAAGTAGGTAAGTGAAGGTAACCAAAAAGTCACTGAGGATGGAAAAGACCTCCAGGTAAGAGAAGGGCAGAAGTGGCAAAGTATACCATACATTAGATAGCTTATATAATTCTATAACGACACAGAAATACAATCTACAGAATCACCAAACAGATGAGGCTGGAAGAGACAAGAGCTTCATAGCAAATCAGAACCAGAACAAAAATACTTCATTTCTCTCCAGTTCCAGTTTATCCATCCATATTTCTGAGGGGAAAAAAAAAATAAATACATTCATCCAAGAAGTTGCCTCACTTTACATGTAAAACACAATCCCAATTGCACACTGAGGATCAAAGTGTGCTGACTCCCAGCACAAGGAAAGAGATCAAAATCTGAAATTTCTCAGCATTGCCTCACAGAGGTGAGATGCTATTACAGAAGTTATGAGCTCTGATTTGCCTTTATCTTGTGCTGTATGTCAGGCTTCTTCTCCCGATAACAGTATCTCAAGTATTTGGACTACTGAATTTATCTAAAAGTCATAATAGTTTTCTCCACAGGGAGCACATGATGTGCTGCCTTTTTCTCCTGCATGTTCCCTCTTTGTTGATACCTCTTCATCCAATCTGCAGTTTCATGCCAGCTCCACCTCCAGTAACCTCATTCTGTACATCTTAATTTTTAAAGGCACCTATCTTTGTCCACTAGATTACCTCTGTCTGCAGCATGACATCATTTCACTGTAAGACTCCCAGAAAGTCATCTACTATTGACTGTTTGCCATCCAAGCACCTGTTGCATGTTCCCATCTCAGGGAATCTGCATTTTGCTTTGCTTCTCCTATACTTTCCCCCATCTCCCCTTTGTACACTGACAATTCTTTCCTAATTACTTTATTTACACATGTTCCTTTTCCACTCAGTGCTCCCATCTTCACATTACCTCAGTCACAGATCCACCACCTTTAAACACACGCGTGAGGATTTGGGATTTTTGCCCATCTGTGGATGTAAATGAGGTGGCAGGATGCGTTACCCAATTTGTGTACACAGAGGCCTTTTTAATTTAATATCCCTATTACCAAAGAGCCAACTGTTGTGATTTCAGTTAAATACCAAATTAAACGAGGACATTTTGCCAGTTTTGAAGGACAATGTGAGAAATTAAAGTGCCCAGAACTACCTGTGCTTATTCCACATAGTGTGAGGCCATTGGGTTCAGATGAGAGGCTGAGATGAGGTCTAATGCCGCAGACCCACAACGTGGTTTACCTTTGGTTGGCATCTCCCAGTGTTCCCACAGCACAGCATGAAATCACACTGCACTGGCCAAAAAACAAAGGCTCCTGGGAAGGCCTTCCATCAAGATAACTAAGCTCCCACGAGCAAGCAGTGAGTTAACCTGGCAGCTGGTCCCAAAACTTGCAGGTGTGCCACCTGCGTAAAGCAGCAGCTCAGCAGCAGCCATGGGAACGTACCCTTGCTGCAAGGCTGTACTACCAGAGCCCCATTTAAAAGCCATTGAGAAGCTACGTGCCTGGAATGTAATTTCGGAGCTCAGGCAATCTGCATGCATTCAGCCTTGATTTATCTCCAGGTCACTCCAAATTAATTAGGGCATGGAGCCCTCGCTTCACCTTCCCAGCAGCTGCAGGACACAAGTACCCACGTTACAACTGCTTTGTCCTCCACGAGCACCCAACTCCTGCTGCCCACAGGAGGTGTCCTCCTTGCTGGGTCAGAGCTTGGGGGCAAGTCGTGCATTTCTTCTGGAAAATGCCTCCATTGTAGCCCTTGCATTAATGCAGTTGATCTCCAGATGATGATCACCAGCTAGTCTCCCTTGTACCCCCTCTCTTATTTACAACCCAGAGGGAGCAAGAGAGATCTCAGTTCCTTCTGTCTTTCCTGTACCTCTGGAGTGGCAGCTGAGCAGTAGCATTTCCTAAGCAGTTTCCTAGACAAAACTGCTCTCTGGATTCTCCAGATCCACCTCCAAGTCTCCCCACTTCCAAACAGGAGGCTGTCTGGAAGGGGAGCATTAGTCCAGGGGGAAGAAACCTGCAGTGCAAGATCTTAAGGACTACTTAGCTTTAAATTCCTTGGAATTGTTCTCAGGATTGAAAGACTGAGAGGAATTTAAACAGGCAAGAAAAGATGAGGGGTTTGCCTTGAACCTGAGGGCACCGTCCTGGCAGTGTTCCCTTCCTGAAGTTCCCCTCCCACTCCTGCTCTCCTGGTGGTTCCCATAGTGGTTCCCCCAATAGGAAGGTAGCCAGAAAAGCCTCAGAGAATACAGAGCAACCTTCCACATTGGAAGGATGAAAACCTTAATATCCAGCACTGCTAAAACAGAGAGAACAATCCTCTAAGGGGAGGAAGAAAACAAAATGAAACAACAACAAAAAAAAGAAGAGCAAAAAACCAACCCTGGTATAGGCAGCACTCCTGCACACTGGCAAGCTGCTATCACAGCTCTCTGCTGCCTCTAATTACACCTCTCCATTAATCACAACAACCAGCAGCTGTGCTCTGAAAACTTTTTTTTTCTTTTTTAAAGGAATTATTTCTCTGAACACTCTGAAAGACATGGGAAAAAAATTAAAACAACAACAACAACAAAAAAACAACAACAAACCAACACAAAACCAAAACCCAACAAAAAAGAAATAGAAGACACAGCTAATGTTCAAATGAGATCAGCCCTCACACATCTGCACTCTGGGTTGTTCTCGAATGTCAAAATAAAGGCTGTGAGTCTGAGCTTAATAATTTCCCTGGAGCGCCGTTGTCCTGCGGAGATGGTTTGCTCTCAGCTCTCAGCTGCTGCCAAGGGAGAGGTGAGGGAAGTGAACCGCTTTATTTATTGAGTTGGTTGTTGTAACAATTTAAACTAAGCTTGGTGTCACTGGCTGCTGCTTTCAGGTGGGTCATGGAATCGGGAGGTTTTCCCCCAGATCTGCATAGCAGAGCCTCTCTGCTTCTATAGGGAGGTTTGGTCCCAGCTTCAAACATCTTCTAACCTGAGAAAGGATTACTCCATCTTTGATATCACGATTAAAATGGATCAGGAGGGGGAAAGCAGAAATTGATCCTTCCACCACTGCGCTGATCTGCTGAAAGCACTGCCTTACACCCATGAGCAAAACCAGTGAATCACAGGGATCAATAAACAGCAGTGATGGTGCACCCGCTGCAGGCAGCACTGCCAGACCTGTGCTGGCAATTACAGAAACCGAGCCAGCTTTACAACTGCTTCAAAAATTGCCCTATCACCCTGATTCTTCCTATGCAAAAACTGAAATGTCCTTCAGATTACCAACAGGGTACACTTGTGTGCTCCCTCCTGCCTTCTCACTCCGGCTGTTTGGGAAATGCTTCCAAGTTTGTGCTACACTCCTTTTCGTTTTACCCAAACAGGTATTAAAGGTAGCTGTTCTTAAATGTAGCAAGTTGGGAGTGCTGTGTATACAGTGCTCGTAAGTGAATAAATGATTCAACTTTTTGCTTTCTGATGCTGCAGGCGGGCAATTAAATGTGATTTAACTTCATGATTCAGTAGCTTGGAAGCTGGCAACATAGAGAACAACAACTACAAACGATCTGATGAATAATAAAAGAGACTGGGGCACAGATCACTATAGATTTTATGCCTCCAATTGCACTTAAAAGAAATGCCTACAAGAGAAGATGCTGTGGTCTTCTTAGCTGTGACCTAGTGGTCTGCTTTATTCTGTGTTTTCCAAACTTCAACATCAGGTTAGAAGGCAGTGGTGTTAATATTGTAGAAGGGTTGATTCTAAGGCAGGACAGAGAGACACAAATCATCATCTTCATGCTGAGAACAGATTTGGATGTCAATACTTAAATCCTTTCACAAGAGTCAATACCAAACATTTGGAACTACCATTCTGGTGATTAACATCAATGCCAAGTATTTCATTAAAAAAAAAAATCCCAGCATCCCAAATCTTTGGTAAACCCAGCTCCCTGACTATAGCCCCAAATATTCAGTAAACCTCAGCTCCCTGACTGCAGCCCCAAATCATTGGTAGACCCCAGCTCCTCTGGCTGCAGCCCAAGGTATGGTTAGTTAACATTTTAAACTCATCTTTTAATTTTGAATTGGTTACTTTGACAGGAAAAAAATCCAAAGCAAGTTACTGCTAAATTCTTCGACTGAAACTGGATTCTTAATTTACTATTCAAACTATCCCAGGCTTCTCAAAGCTTAATCTTCCCCCCCCCATTTGTTGTTGACCCCATGAATTATATCTGCTCTTCCTCTGTGCAAGAATTTTATCTGCTGATTTACAACACAACAAAAACTTGATTCAGAGTCCATCAAATGTAAAAGGAAAATCCATTCATCTGATAATCCTTTCCTTTTATACTTTATCATCTTTCTTATAACTTTCATTTATTTACTCCAAAATAAGCCACTCGGGAAAAATTAGAGCCTTCAGTCTGCATAGCATCAGCAGGGCATGAGGCATTTTGAAGGCAAAGAACCTTTCATTCTCCCTGAACCTCAGTTCCAAAGTGCCTTCTGAGGTAATGTTACATTTTGCCCAAACAGAGCTTATTTCTCATTTGCGTTTTCATTGTATAAATGGCTAATTTCTGCACATGAAAATCTCACACAAAGTTCCCAAACATTGGCATGGATGATTTCACCCTCAAATTTCAGGTTCCCGATGAACATTTTTACCTTTGAGACACTCTTGGAGATGCATTCTCTTGATTTGTCCCAAGACAGAAGATTATGTGCTACTAATAGAGTATTAATATGAGGGCAACATTAAATGCTGCTTAAAACCTCCTTCAAATTGGTATTGACTGTGTTGAAATGGGACTATGTAGATATCCCCATGACAGGGAATATGTATGAATATTGTATTTTCATCAGAGGAAGAATTACCAAATGGATACAGAAACCTCTGGAAATCATTATTATATTTCCCCTAAGTGGACTTGCCTTTCTATACAAAGGAAATAAAAATAGAATAGTTGCTGTATTAACAACAAAAAATGGCTTCTAAGTAATTAACAGCTATCACCACGTGTTGGAATACCATTTAGTTCCATAGTTGCTTCAATCAATACACTATTTATTTTCAAATAACCATGCACTAAGGATCGCTTGGACATCTATCCCATAAATACCCATTACCTCATTATCGACTCTTTCTAGGCACTGCTGCATTATTAACATTTCACCAAAACAAGCAATCACACAGTAAACACTGGGAATTTAGAGCAGTAAGCAATTCAGATTACTCGTCCATAGGAACTCCTCCCAAAAATTATTATTTGGGGACAATCAGTTATTTCGAGGGTCTCAGCACCAGGAGTTACTTTTCTGTGTCATCCCCTACAGATTGGTAATTTCAACCAGCAAGGGAGGGAAGTGGGGAGAAATAAACTATTTGTGTCAGGGATTGCACACAGCACAGTTAAATGGCACGTTTTGTCCAAGGCTCTCAATCCCTTGCGCATACATAAGAATGCTGAATTTCAGTTCCAAGAAAACTTTAATCCTTTTAATCCAATTCCTACAGTTGCTCAGTGGCCTAGAAATAAAGCAGCCATCCAACCAGACCCCGGGAACAGCCTCATTCCCTCTCCCCCCTTATAGCAGTGAAGCACTACGAACTGCGCTCCTCCTCCTCACGCACCTCCTGCAGGGAAATTACCCTCCTACAGTATGGTGGGATGAGTGATGGCTCCCTCATAAAAGATGATCTGCTCAGGGGCAACACTGAAGGCTGCACTGGCAAATCGCCAAGAGCCAGAGGGCCACAGCTAATTTGCATGTAAATTTACATCCGTTTTAAAGCCATAAAGAAGCACAGCCGTGGTACTTGAGAAGGTCTTGATAGGTTTTAAAGCACAAGGTGATCACCAAGCAATGAAAACCTTTGAGACCAGATTTCACATCCTTTCTGCTGCATTTGGGCCTTACCTTGAACCCCCCCCTCCCCGATCTCCTGGTGTATTTCCAGATCTCACAGTTGTGCTCCTTCCATCAATAACCCTCCCTGCTCAGATAGATACACTGAAGTGTGCTGTCTCATTAAGCCTGAAGACTCAAGCCTCTGCTTCAAGCTCTGCCTTCCTACACAACTTTACATCATTAAGAAATGTTGCCCAGCTGACCCAATAAAGCCACGTATCAGCCAGCGCAATTAAATCTAAAACAGAGGTGAAAATGGGAGCTCATGGAAGGACCACTGGTGCCACATTCCTGCAGTTCTTGAACACCTTCAGGGATGGGAACTCCAGCACTCCCTCCATTGGCAGCCTGTGCCAATGCCTCACTACTATTTTTGGAGGATAAATTGTTTCTAATGCAGAAACTGAACCTCCCCTGGTGCAACTTAAGGCCATCACCTCTCGTCTTATTGCTGTTACCTGGGAGCAGAGGCCAACTCCCACTTCCCTACAGTTCCCTTTCAGAGGCTGTAGAGAGCAGTGAGGTCTCCTCTGAGCCTCTTCTTCTCCATATGGAATCATCCCAAGTTCCCTCAGCTGCTCCATACGGCTATACAACATCACTGTCTGAGCAAAGGTCTTTCTTAAATTTAAATGATATGAATGAGGAAGAATGTTACCATGTTGGCCAACCCAAATGCGTGATAATTAGAACATCCTTATGTTCCTTGAAAAGTACACACAGAACAAGTTAGAAATGGATTTACTTATGAATCCTAAATCATTCTATTTTACATTAAGAAAACACTCGGTTTCTCAAGATGAATTGTGGAATGCCTTGAAGTGAGAACATAAATCCCAACGCTGTCATTCTTTTTCGCCGAGGAATTAGGAATTGAAAGATCCAAAATAAAACGTCAGGCTGTTGTGCTTTTAGGATTTTACCTCTCCGTCTGATGTAAACTCAGTGAACTTCCAAATGTAGATGTAAAACTGTGACTTCCAAATCTCAAAACAATGTTCTGAACTTGGCAGCCATTAGCAGTGATACCGAACAGGACTCTCAGATAACCCCTTAACAGAATACGTAGTGATTAAGATAATTTGAGTGATTCATCTCCACTGCAACCCGTTAGACTTACACATTACAATCATTTGCATAGCAATAAAGATCTCTGCGCATCTGCAGAGGGCAGTTTTATAAAGATAATTCTAACCTCAGTCATGCCTATTCTGATTTGTTTCCTTGGAAGTTTCTTTTGAATGGCCCTTCTTTGCCAGGTGCTTATCCCAATAAAACAAATAGCAGCTCCTACTGAGAAATATCCACTTCTGCAATGCAACAAATGAGTCACTTATCAACTGCATTATGGTCACGGCTGTGAAGAGCTCTCCCAGCTGAGGCAACGGGGTGAATTTTACTTATGTGGCATTACTGCAGTTGGTTTACGGCCAAGGTATTAACATTAGCACTCCGCTTTTGCTCATGCTTGCACGCATACATGCATGGAAGAGCCACAGAGACCCTAATGAGCCCAGTTCCAGTAACCATCTCAGCCCGCATTAACCTAGCATTTAAGCTTCAATCTTGCCTTCATTTACGTAGACTACTAAACTTGCTCCAACTTGAAAAAGGTGCAAGATCAGATTCATCCATCTGAAATAAATCAAAGAGAAAAGCTCTGCCAAGTGACTCGTTGTCAAACCCGTGTTCTCTGGCAGACCATGTTCCCTGGGCACAGCCCGGCTGCAGCGGGCAGCAATACCACAGGGCTGTGCAACCTGCAGGCTCCCCTGACCCCTGCAATTAATGACTAATTGAAATTACTTCTCCCGAACTGACCTCGAGCCATATGGATTAAAACAGATTTCTGAATGCTAATTATGCTACATCATTCTCCCAATTATTTTTAAAATTGGATTATGTACCGGGAGATGGGGTGTTTGAAGCAGCTGCTAATGAGCAAATCATGCATAAAAACTTGTTTGTTACGTTGGTGATAGAACAAAATAAGGTTGCAGGCCTGATGTCCCATCTAAATAAACAAGAGATACCAAAAAGATTGAGAGAAGCATCAGCTGAAGACCATGAGAGCTGTGGTGCCCCATCCATGGAGGTGCCTATGGCCACACATGGGCCTTGGGCAGCTTGAGCAAGGGTTGGGGCTGGGAGCTGTGAGGCCCCTCCAAGTCACCCATTCCATGATTCAATGATTCTATGGTAACGTAGACATCTTGAAAAGCCTTGTTAAAGCAAGGAGAATGTTTTAGAGTATTGTAGCAGGTATCTCTCTTGCTGAAATGGATCTAGCATTGGTTCTACTACCAGACAAGGAGTTGAAGGAGACTGAAAAACGAAAGTCAGAAAGGAAGGCAAAGAATGGAGGCAGGAACAGAGCAAGGAAGCAGAGGAATACCAGAAGTGCACAGAGAGGAGCTTCAGCCAGCAAATACATGCAAACAGGCCATGCTGCATTACTGCCTCCTGCATGGTTCTCAGTGCTCAAGACAACCAGGACACATTGCTGTGAACAGACTGAAAAAAATTTTTCTTCTTCCTTTTCCTCTCATTTTATAATAGTGGTTAATGGCACTGCTGAGTTACTGGACATTTCAGGGTATTTTCTCAAGAATCTGCTTACAAAAGTTGCTGAGCATCTTAAGAGCGTAAATCTGATTGAGTACCAGGGGGACTTCAGAATTGCATTTTTCTGAACACTTACCTCAGCTCTCTGATCTAATCAAGAATAACACAGAAATTTAATTGCTACAAATGGTCTACGTATCTGAGGAGCTAAAAGCCTCTAGATTTTCAGCTGGAAGATAATAAAATCTAGTTATAGTCCCTTTGAACGTTTCTGAGGGAAGTTTTGCTGTGCTTCAAGTGCAGCACAGGGCAATATTCCAGACTGGTTTCCAACTCCTACACTGGTCGATAGATCTGTCTGCCTGCCTACCTGCCTTCAAGCAGCTGGCATACTGCATGGAGGGATGCATAGCTGTTGGGTCCTGGGGATTACTATTATATCATTTCACAGCCTATTCAGAGCTGTGTGTTTTTCTCATGGGATTAGGACAGTTACTAGCTGGAAAAGCAACAACGAAAAGCAATAAGCTGTAGATGCAGCATGTAAAGAATGAGGTTCCTTGAGCACTTGTGCTGAAACTCCTTATTTAATCAGTACAAAAATCTACAAATAGAAAATAATACTCTTTTCTCAATAGTACTGAATGTGTATAACAAGATGTGCTTAGCTTTAAACCAAATTTTTGGAGTATCCTTCACAATAGTCAAAGTTTGAGCTCATCGTATCATTTGATAGAAGTTCTTCTTTTTCAAGCACAGAAATAATAATAAACAACAACACTAACTTTCTACTTTTTATTTCTAGTGCCTGAATTTATGATGCCTATCAGTTGTATTCAGTCCTCCCTGTCATCTCTATTTTTAATACTCCCCAAAATTTTAAAGAAAATCTTATAATTACTGAAAGAATCCTTCCTGATGTAACAATTTGATTATAACTACCAAACTTCATTTTCTACTCTGATACAAAAAGAAAGTATATCACTGAAAGAGATTAAAATTATAATGCACTTTACGTAGCAATAATCAATGCCTTTCAGTCAACCTCCTATTTACATTTTAAGCTCTTTCCTCTGGTGAGCCTTAAAGACAAAACTTCCATAGCAACAAAAATAAGAACCACCTCTACCTTGCAATGAATGCTAACAAAGCCACAAATGGAGAAAGGAATAACGGTGCCAGATTAGTTACTTCTAAGTTATTTGACTTAGGTGTAACTAACCTCAATGATAAAAAAAAAAAATAATATCCAGAGTTTTCCTTCAGCTGAGTCATAAATGAAACCTTAAATAGAACACTCTGCTGACTGCCCTGTACAAAGCAAGCTTGCTTTCAGACTTGTTTCCAGCAGAGTGCAATGGTAAAGAACAACTCTTGTGCTGTGGGTTTTTTGTATGTGTTGTTTTAAACTTATTTGTTTTTTCAAACTGGGATACCAAGTTCATTTCCCTCATAATGGAACCCTGACTTCACTGAATTACTTGTGCAAGTTCTTATCATGCTCCTCACTCACATGGATGACTGCAACCCTAAAGAAAGCCTACATATTTTCTTGCTTGTTGCTGCCCAATTGCATTGACACAGGGGTATCTTTGAGCTTTATTGAAGGGAGAATACCTGCAGGTCAGAACTTTCCTTCAAGCACCCTCAATGTTCACTATACCACCCATGCCAATGCTGTCTGGGATCATGCTGGTATATCTCCCCAGCCCATGCATTTTCCAACAGGATTTAGTTTCACTTATTGTAACAATTAGAAAGATTAATATGATGGAAAGGTGATACAAGAGGTGCAATAACAGAGGGACTAGCACAGTAAAGAAGGAAAAAAAGACTGCTCACCCAAGATCTAGGTTCATAGGGGAGAACTCCAGAAAGAAGAAATATCCAGAAAGAAACCCTTCCCCTATGGCACTCAGCCCTTAAATGAGGTCTAAGAGGTGCAGCCAGGCTCCACCCCTTCTGGGTACACGGCTGAATTGCCTTCACCTGTGCTCCCAGGGCTGACTGGGTTCTTTCCCCAGGTGCTCAATCAGTGGTTCAGGCTTGGACTCAACAGTTACCATACACTTATTCTGGTGGTTTTCATGAAGCTCATTCCTAAGAAATTCTTCCAAAATTAGGAACTGAGGAGCGGCATAGCATTCAGCAAAATACTTCGCATATACTTAGAATCATCTATGTTTCTTTTTTTTTTTTTTCTCTTTCCTTCACTGCAGTATTCCTCTGCTTTGTTTCTTGTTTACTCTTTGTTTTGCATGCTAAATAATTGTACATGAAAACGCTATAAATGTATTTTATCGTACACTGTATTTAGTAGCTAACACAATGTTGCTTTTTTTGCCTTTCTGATAGGTCCTAAAAAATTCCAGTTCGAAGTGTTCTTGGCTTCTGAAGCTTTTAAAAGAGGAAAACAGAAAAAGCATTGCTACCTGCAGTTCCTTCCTGGTAGGTAACCTCTCTGCCCCTAGTTCACTTGCTGTCTGTTGAATTGGAAGCTGGCAGGACAGGGCCAAGCATGGCTGCAGCTGTGGGAGCACTTAACAGGGTCTAGCTGGGCAAAGGCTTTTATTCATAGAATCACAGAATCTTTAAGGCTGGAAAAGACCACTGAGATTCTGAAGCCCACCCCCATCATGCCCACTGACCACGTGCTAAATCTCCACAGCTCTAGAACACCTCCAGAGATGGTGACCCCACCACTGCCCTGGGCATTTGTTACTTGAAGTTGCCAATTCTTATTTTTTGCATGTTTGTTTGCCCATATTTGCACCTTGGAGGCTCACATAAGGCATGTAAAAGGAAAAGCTAGGAAGTGAGAAGGGCAGGATGATCCCGGGGGATAATATTGATTACTCAATCAGCAGACAAAGGAAGAATGGCTGATATCTCCTACCTAGACTTCTGCAGGGCCTTTGCCATGGCCCAGAGCAGCCTTCCTGTCCCACAATTGAAGCCATGTTCTGTCATTTGGACCTCTGGGGAACCTTCCGTTGTCTTCCAGCCAGCAGCCCTTTTCTTCAAGACCATTTGGTCAGTGCAAAGAACCCAAGCTCCAGGTACGTGCTTGTGTTAACCACCACCTGCCTGCCTTATGCAGACCTGTGCACAGACTGACTGACCTAACCAACCACCACATTGACCGATCCTAATAGGAATGATTTTTTTTCCTTATTAGATGGATTGTACAAAGTAAGTTTCTCAGCCTGTAGATGGCAAAGCGTTATTGAAATACTCCAGTTTTGTACCATTCAAGGTCAGGGGATTGGCTCTGAATACCTGATGGTGCTGTGGGTGTCCCTGTTCATTGTGGGGGAGTAGGACCAGATGGCCTTTAAAGGTCCCTTCCAACTCAAACTGTTCTGTGATTCTATGATCCCCCACACAGCAGCTGATCATGGGGTTACCTTCATCTACCAAAGGAAAAATATCCTCCCACATGAGGCCAACAACTTCCCACTTGGAAGACACAGAAATGGAGCCAGGAGAGATGTTCTCATTAAATCCCACTGCTCTGTGCAGCAAAACTTGTTCCTTATTTATTCCTGACACAATCCCTGAACTAAAGCTTCCCATTAACCTAATAGCAAAGTGTGAACACGTTAAACAGTTTGGCCCACACAGACAGCACTGATCTCATTACAGGCATGAAGTTTGATTTGCAAACAACAGTTTGACAGACTGAATGGATAGCACTGGTCTTTTAAATCTCACTTGTGCTGCTGTACTTCAGTGATGCTACAGTGTTACTACAATCATCCCTTTAAAAGTTGTTTATGAAAAGATTCACGTCCTAATTTAGCCTGATCTGGTGATTGGCAGCCCTGCTCATAGTAGGGGATTGGAACTGAATGGTTTTTAAGCTCCCCTCCAACATAAGCTGTTCTATGGTTCTATGATTTTTACTTAGAATTCTTTTTTTTACCTTCTTCATGACAATTTAACTGTGGGTTATGGTGATTTTAATCTAATTAGCTAAGAATCTTCCAATAATCCCAAAAGTCAGCAGCAGGCACCCCAAGAGACCAAGTTCCTTCTTGCATTGCTTTGCTTGTAACTTCATCATTTAGAATTCTTGTGTTTACAAATCCAGATTCACCTTATACATTGTCACTGCCATTACATTATGCTCTTTAATGTGTAAACAGAGCATACTTCAAAGTGCATGTATCATTATTAATAGTTAATAAGAAGAATGGAAATGCAAGCCCCACTACATAGTCTCGCAGCCAGGACACCTCTCACTGTGCTCTATGGGAAGGGCATTCACTCCAGTTAGATACCTTCCTGAGATGAGATGACTCTTGCAGAGACACAAAAACAAACCCTTATTTTTGCACTTACTGGATATGTAATCTTCAAATAACGAGTATCAGGATGAAAACAAGTAAAAGAAATGTCCTGGAGCATTTTCATACTCTCCCACTAAGGACAGCAGTTTTGCTTGATTAAAGGTTACAGGATTCAACTCCAAATAAGCAGTTAGCTGTGGAAATGGATGCATGAGGCATTTCTTCTTCTCTCCCCTGAGCCAACTCTGCCACAAAATGAAGCTGGGATATTGATGACTTCAAAGGAACTGTAAAAACTAAACAACAAGGCATGATCAGCCAACAGACTTAAATGCTCTGTGAAAGAGAGAAACTGTTAGTGGGCAATTGGAGCCCGTAATATTTTCCTACAAGGCGTGATGGAGCTAGTCGGGCTGTGTACACACAGCACCCAGTGCAGCAGTACAGGAGAGGTGAAATGCTATTGATTCATGTTTGTGTTCATGCAGTTTTAGTTGTAACCTAGCTTGGTGCAGGTGCTGGCTGCAGGCAGAGGGTCAGAGTGAACTTTTGGGGGTCAGAGTGAACTTTTGGCCCTGGGACCTCCGAGTTAAAGCAGCAACAACTTGAAGCCCTGCTGGGAAAAGGGGCCCTGGTTTGGAGCAATATGCCAACATTTGTTTAAATTACACTTTGGAGACTGAATTCTCCTGGGTACTGCATGCAAGCACTCATTTCTATTCAGTGAATACTCCAAATGAGGATGCTGTCTGTTGTCTGGTTGGGACTCAAGCAGAAATCCTTGATCAAAGGACAAATAGCTTTATATCTAGTGATTCCCTAATCATTTGCTTGAAAGGGTTTAACTCCACCAGTAGTCTTCAGTGATGGGTTATTTGTTTAGCTGTCTGTGCTGCTCTCTTCACTTTAATTATATGCTATTTTTTTCCTACTTAATTAAGGCTATCTTCAAAGAGACACTTTTATAAACAAATTAGGGTTATGTGGCTCAGAATTTATACCTGAGTGATGTTTGATCAATACAATTGATTGAAGAGATCTGAAATCATCTCTGGGATATTTTCTGTTCCAGAACCTTTGGGACGCCTCGATTGTGCAGAGGCTGAGACGCACAACAACGTCCTGCACTGTCATCCAGGCACTCCTTAAAATGGGAACAAAGAACACTAAAAAAAACAGCTCTGAATGGATTCATTGCCTTTAAATAAAACTGTGTGAAAGAGAGGTGGTGAACCTATCACACTTTCAGAAAGATTAGGGATCATGGAGAAGATGACTCTGATGACAAGATGCCCTCTCATGTATTTTTATCTTCTACAAGATGTAGTTTAGTTACAAGAAGAAGAAAACAGAACCTCTCATCCACCCATCTGTCCACCCATTCTTCCATCCACTCCTGAGTACCAAGCTGTGCTCTGACTGAACTGGAAAGGGTTTCGATCTGTTTTAGTTGTAATGGCAACAGGAATTTCAGGTCTAGCATGCGAACGTGTGAAGGTCTGCATGCATTCAGATGCAATGGGGTTGATGTGCTGCTTATTTATATTTCTTATGCAGAGTGCAGTCTTGGAGTTGTGAATCTCATTTGGAATGTTTGGGCTCATTTGGAATGAAAGGACTTCATCCTTGTCCTCATTACAAATAATGCAGAGATTGCAGTTTCTAGTATGTCTTGCAGGACAGTTTTTCACTTTGTGGCATATCTGATTTTTTTCCCCCATTTGTGTGAACCTCCTAACCAAGGAATCAGTATTTCTATATCCCTTTCATATTATGGAATACATTTCACTGCACAACCTTCGACTGTAAAGTAATTACTCTGTAGACTTAATCAGGTAGTTGCCCTAGAGAAGCAGAGGGGGAGAAAAAACAGCAGAAAATACCTGTAGAGTTACCAGATATAAGGGAATAGCATTTTTCTCTCACTATTTCAACACCTGCACAAAGTTTGTGACGGTAACTAAAAATGACCTGATCGTTGTCCACCAGGTCAAGAGTAAATTATTTTGATCTGCAAAAGAAAATAAGAAGAACCATGCCTGCTCCTGTTAGACTGGGAAAGGACTTATGTACACACATCAACAGCCTTTTGCTGCTCGTTTATTTCGGTAGAACACACGTTTTGCAAAGGCACAATTAGAGTTTGTGGGTATACTTTGTGCTTTTCCAACATCTGTGTGCAATGGAGTGCTCGGGCTGCAGCGGGATTGCTTTCTATCCTATGACAGCAGTCATTCCAATATGATATTGATAACATACCTTTTTGGATGGTTAATTTAGTTCAAATTTATCTGTGCCAAGATACCATGCTGATAATTGATCTCCAGCTTTGTTCTGCAGCATTAATTAAGTTTTAGAAAAGCTTACAGATCAATTTATTCTAGCTAATGCAGATCTGCACCTATAACAACACGAGTCAGATATTTATCACTCTGCTGTGATTCCCTTTTCACGCTTCATCAATTCATGTTTACATCTGGTTTAAGTTTTTCTAATCTAAAATAAATCAGCTTGAAAAAGCATTTGATTTCTCATTTAGATTCTCAATTGCCTTCTATTACAAAGATAATATCCCTTGTCTGATTTTAAATGGTAGAACTGTTGGGTTAATAATAATGAGTAAATACGTTGTCACTTTAGAGTTGTTGCAACTAAGCCAAATTTTATTTGTCTCTGTAAAAAAAAAAAAGTACAAGGAAATTGGGGTTATTTATATTCTGAATGAGATAATTGAATGTTATTTCAATACAGTGTAGCACTTAAGATGTAGTTCCACCTTTCTGTAGTTGCTTACAGACGTGCACTGTAGTGTTGTCCCCTTTTAAAAAACATTTTATTTTAAGCTGAGTGCCAGACCAAAAATCAGTATTTAAAGCTGCTGCTGCACGGCAAGAAACTGCTTTGCAGGGTTTGCCAGTGGCTGTGTATCCAAACCATGCCAGCTGTACAGCTCACATTGAAGGTGTACGCATTTCACATAGGGAAGAGACTGCAGCGAGGAGCTGACAGCTGCTGACAGCTCCAAGAGGGAAAGTCCCTCCTGCCAGCTCTGCAGGGCAGTGGGGGATACAGGCACAGAGCCCTGGGCCAGAGCTCCTCCTGGGCTGCCTTCCTGCCAGGCCAGGTGCAGTCAGACGTCCTTCTTTGGTCTCACATCGCCCATGAGATTAATTGTGCCTCCATCTATCCCAGCAGCCCCCTGGCAGAGCACAGTCCTGTGCGACCCTAAATCTTATACCCCCCCCATCACACGTTTCACAGGTGCTCATTTACATAATGTGCAATGTTTCTGTGATAACAGATCAGTAGTACAGATAAGAAAATATTTGCCTCTCTCATAATTCTTGCTGTAGGCACTTACATTATCCTCAGCTTGTGTCAGGGGATGGGCTCTGAGCTGTGATGGAGCTGTGGGTGTCCCTGTGCATTGCAGGGGGTGGAACCAGATGGCCTTCAGAGGTCTCTTCCAACTCAGGTGATTCTGTTACGCAGAAGAGGGAAAAAAAATCAGTTTGTAAAAACATGAGCTCTCCATTTTTCATTAGAGAATTTTCTGTACTTTATGCTATGCCAATGAGGTACAATTTGTCATGTAGTTAATGGAGCAGGATACTACTAATTAACCAGATGAGATACAAGCCAGTAGATCCACCTTTATCAGGAGCAGAGCAAATGGCTGTAAAAATTTTCCCCAAGTATTACATTGTCAGTTTTGCATAAAGTGCTGTCTATACCTCTGCCAAGCGTTGGCTGTGAAGCTATCATAGACGTGTTACAGTCACCAAAGCAGTGTGAAGAGTTAAGGGATGCTCTCTGTGGAAGTCAGTACGTTCTCGCCAGGTGGTCTTGGCTCTTTATATTGTACTTGACCTTCCAGTGGGGTTTTTACAACCCACCCATCCAAACCCCCATGTAGATTGGGCACTGTATTGACTTCATTCATTGTGGAAAATGCTGATTGAAGAACTGGAATAAAGCTCCCTCTTCTCCCCCTGTTTACAACTTCCAGTGATTCATGAGGGTCAGAGAACACCATACCCCACCCTCCAACTAAATGGCTGCTTGGGACCAGGAGAATAACCTTCACATTGCTGTGTACATCACGAGCCACACAAACAGCTCCACAGCAGTCAGAAAGACCAGCAGATCTGGGTTCTGCCCATTGATTTCTCTCCTGCTCCCTGTGATAATTTTAGGCTGGATGTCAGCGGTGCATCTTTAGCGTGCCACTCTGCCTGCTTTTCTGCACAGGTCAATTATCAACAGGAAGTCCTAATTCAAGACTGTGCCTCTGCCTGCAAGGAACAGCAAGTAATGAGTGCTTTTTTTTTACTTGGGACTTGTGGAGTAGAGGAGAAAACAGGGACAGTATACAGCACTTGCCTTCACAAAAGAGCAACCTGTTGTATCAGATCTGGAATTGGACTTCAGTATCTTTATTTCCCCCTAAATTATTAGCCACAGTGATAGCACACCTTCTCATTTTTGCATCTGATGGGTCTTAAACCTAGGAACGAGACAGTTAAAAGCAAGGAATCCCCTCTGACTGCACTATTTAATGCAGAAAACACATGCTGTGGGAATGCTGTATGGGTAAGATAAAGAAGGTATGTAGATTATGGGCATCTACTACCCCAAAATCTGCATAGGGTTTTATCAACAGAACACTTCATACCAAAGGAATCAGCAGAGGAGCAAACATCACCCTTTCCTCTTCCTAGACCATACTTTTGCCCCTTACTTTATAATTCAAAGCATTAGTGCGTACCTTTGGTAGTGAAAACTACCAAGCGTTGTTCTATTCTTCAGTTCTTATGGAGCATTTTAACTGTCTGAGAGAAGGGATTAATTTATTTCTCCCTATCAATAAGCACATTTACAGAGTTCTGCACAGCTGAAGCAAACAGGAACCACTGCATTATATTTTTTGCCTGCTTACTCAACTACTGCTGTACAAAATAACCTATTTTGAAAGTGCCTTTCAAAATAGGTCAGGAGGGAGCTGCATAAGGAAATCAAGTACCTTTCCAGAGTGGGTGATATACCCTGGTTTGAGGGTGGTTCCAAGCTTCTGAAGATCTCACTGGCCATAGCATTACATACAGAAGAATGGTAACTAAGAGTGTAAAGTTAATTAAGGGGTTCAGCTGCCTGCTCTGGAGCTGTGGTGGTACAGCTGATGAAAGTTTACACGGATTAGATGAATTTCTTCTCTGCTTCTGGGCTGCCTTTCTTGGAGCTGGTTTGGGTTATCTGATCAGATCTGCCAGCAGATGTGAAATGTTTGACCTTTAGTGGGGATTCTTCTTCTTTTTCTGGAAAGACAGTCTGCTGATGGAGCTACCAAGGGGGATGCTGCTTGATTTCAATAGGAGATTGAATTAGTGGGGTTTTGTTTTCTTTTGCTTATTTATTTTAACAAACAGAAAAAAAAGAAAAAACACAGCTGAGTTCTCTGGCAATGCCAGTGGGCATTTTAGCGCCTCCACAGACCTGAGCCTTGGTTTCAATCTGCTCCAGCTCCCTGCTGTAAAACAGATTAATCGCATTTACTCATCTCACAGTATGCTGTGAAAATGCATCCATAAAAAGACTGTCAGATCTTCATATATCATTTAACAGGGAAATATTGGTACCTAAAATAAACATTTGAAAGCCTTCTTGTCCAGGGCAGAGAAATACAAAGAACATTTTTCCATGCTAGCAGCCAGCATGTCATTTTGAGAGTGAGTAATTCTTCCCTTCAGAGACAAGCACCAAGCACATCCACGGAGCTGTATGTTTAACTGAAAACGTGCAGTTATCAAATGCCCTACCAAGGCAGGGGGCTCGCAGGCTCATCTGCCTCATTAATCCAGAATTTGGCATATAGGGGACGGGAAAACAGCGGGTTTGTTTAATTGTTTTTCACACAAGTCCATCCTTTCCCATCGACAGCGGTCTTTAAGCATTTCTATCCAGCAGGCACTGATCTGACAGCACAGCCCTGTGGCACGGCCGCGTCTCGTGGGTTGGGATGTGTTCTAATGCTGACACTCCAAAGGGCTGTGCTCTGCCTTCCTGTTCTTGTTTTTTCCTCTTTTTGTTTTACCATGGGAGCTGCTTCCAAGCTGCTACCGCTCTGCATGCACTTCTTGGGTTTTCTCATCCTACACACCCCAAACCAGGAAGCAATTAGCATCGTCTCATTCATTATACATCTATATACACCTCATCTCATGATTTTTGAACCGGTAAGTGTTTTTGTTGGCCTGCTCATGATTGTAATGGAATTACTGCTCTGACCCTGCACACTGGCTGCATACAAATGGAGCAAAGAGGCATTGCTCCCACCCGTCAAACAGCATGGCAGAGCTGAGCTCACCAGCCACCATCTCTATTTCTGCAAACTTAAAAGGAGAACTTCATGTGGTCATCAATTTCTAAAGCTTTTTTGGAGAAGCTTCTTAGAAGTTATTTCACATTAGAGCACTGCAAAGGACTTCAAGGTCCTGGCGGTTTGGATGAGAATTAATGAGGCAGAAAAGCTCTTTGGTGGAGTAACGAACTCCTGCAACGTTTGCATAAGGACAGAGCCAATGAAGCCCTCGTGACACTGTGGCTCTTAAGATGCTTCTTTGCTACAAAACACCGTGTTGCATTTCTTCTTTTTGAATTTTCACCGACTTCTAGCTCACTTGGAACATTTCTGTTTTGTTATTGGTATTTCAACAGCCTGAGGATTTAAGGGAAAAAATCATTTACTCTTTTCATCCCTCCCCAGCTCTTCAGTTCCCTCCTAATTTCTCCTGCTCAGACTGTAACTAGAATCCCAAGTCCAAGAAGAGATGCTGGGCTTGTGGCTATTATCTTATTGAGTGAAATAATCATTGCACCGTCACACCAAAGATACCTTCTGTTTCAGTAGTCTCACAGCTGTTTAATTTTGCAGGACATTTGTGTAATGCAGCAAACTGCTGCTCTCCTTGCATTCCCCAGCCTACACATGCAGGGCTCATCCCATCGGATAGGTTAAATGAGAGCAAATTGCTCAGAGAGGTCGGCTGATGGTGTTTAATAAGTATTTAGTGTGCTGCTGGGATTGCCATCCCATTGCTTCCTCTGCATAATGTGGCAGCACAGTGCTGTTCCCATCCCCAGCTGTTGGCTGCAGCATCACTCCCCAGGTAGCACCTTTGTGGGCAGGTTATCCAGCCCACGGCATCAAATGCTGCTCCTGCAGCTGGGACAAACCTTTCAGCACTGATACAACATGGCCTGCAGGGTGCTGATGTTGGGAAGTGTTTTGAACCCACAATTAATGCAGGCAAAGAATGGTATATGTTATGAAACTCTGTGGGTGTTTTTTTTCTTTGCCAATAGATATTTTTTTTTTTCTTCTGATTTTGACCTTAAATAAGACCAGCCTCACCTTTAGAGAGCTATGTTCTATTTGTTGTGTGTGTGCACAGAGAGCATATGTATAACTTCAATCCCATTTAGTAGCAGATGTCCCATAGCTGGATGTGCCCATATTGCTTTGAGGCTGTACCCGATGAGGGATAGCAAGAAGTGCTGTTACACAGGTACTTGTGCAAAGCTTCCAGCAGTTGTCCTGGCAAGCATTTTGCCAGCAGAGGTTGTCACTTCACACCCAGGGTGCCAAATTGAGACATTTAAAGAGAATTCATTTTCATCAATTACTGAAAAGTTGCCACTCCAGGTGCCTGAAACTGAGATAAGTATCCCAAATCATTTATCTTCAAAGATTTTATCCATTGCACAGGAGGCAATTTCTATCATCCGGTACCAGAAAAGTAACTTTTCAGTGATACCTGCAGCTGCTGAGTTATCCTCAGCTTCCAAATGGTGTTGGGAGTGAGCACTGAGCACGCGTCTTCCAGTCCAGCCACTTTATACAGCTGTTCAAATTAGTTGAGAACTTTGACTCTTTGACACTGAGAAGAAAATTGACAAGACTGAAGTGTAAAGAATGCTCATTTGTACACTGCTGAGCAGGTCCCTCCCCTCTAAGGGGCTTGCTGCTTCCAGGGAGACAAGAGAGGTCCCTGCATGCCTCTCACCTCCCAGAATAACAGCATCAATATGCACAGAGGTTAATGTCTTGCAGAGGACGAGGAATCTGCATATTACATTTATCAAAAGATGTGTAAATGAGCTATATAGGAGTCTATTACAATGCCCTGCATAATTTATTCCATGTACAATAAAGAGCTGATCAGATTTCATGCATGTTTACTTTTTGAAAGATAACCGCCTGAGTGTTTGAACGAGCTGCAGAATACAAATAGGGTTCAAAGTAATGTGTTTATCTCCCTGACATTTTAATCTTGAAAACTTTCTTATTCTCATTGTTTTGACAAAACGATTCTCTTTTGTGTGAATAATCTCTCCCAGACATGAGAGGACTTGCATTGTTTGGGACATACAATGGATTCCAAAGTCTATTAGATATGTATAAGTGAAACAAAAGGCCCATACTAAAAGCATCTACACTTCTGATCCTGTTTACTTTCTTTCTGAAACTTTAAAGGCTGTGAAAATTAATACTATCTGAAGTACTCCTGCAGTGACATGCTGAAGTTTGAGCAGAACTCCTTGTTTCACCTGTAAGTGACAGTGGGCAGAAACTTTTGCTGCAGTGCCGCTGCTGCAAGGGCCCCAGTAACACACAGCTGCAAGGCTGCTTCCTTGCTTGCCCATTGGGTTCTTCGTGGTGGCAAACAGAATCAGGGAATCATGGAATGGTTTTGTTGGAAGGTTCCTCGAAGATCATCCAGTTCCACCTGCTGGCCCCCACTAGTGATCAGTGTAAACTACATCAGCGCATTCATCAATTCTTTGCTACCCTAAGTATCATCTAAAAGAAAATGCAATTTAGTATTTTTTGTAATTCATGGCAATACATGTCTGTGGCAACAGCTGTCTGAAGCTTCTGACGGTATCTAAGCATTTCTGATTTCAGCAGATGAGTACTTTCCCCTGCAGTTACAAATTCATCTTAACTTTCTACTGGTCTTGATGTTCTCCGGTGCCTATCAGGGGTGGACAAAACATTTTGGTTTAAGTTTTCCTTTTTCAGTTACATTCCATGAAATGAATTCTCACCATCTGGCCCTCTGCACGTCCCCCCCAAAGTGCTCAGATCCCATGTTCCTCGTGCATACCTTCAGCATCTCTCGGAGCCTAGAGCATCCCCAAGGCTTTGTGTGTGAAGGCAGCCACCGAGGGAACTGATCCATCCTTGCTTTCCATCCTGGTGCTGGAAGCTGCTCTTCCCATACCGTCAGGCTGTGAGATGAAGTTCTCAAGCCTGCAGCACCCAGAGCTCCACGGAGGGCTTCTAGTGGGCAGAAGCCACGTCCCCAGCACTCATTGTGGCACACAGCCAGTCCTGCACTGCCCGCTGCTTGACGGGGTCAGCGCTCCATCCCACGGCTATCAGGTGTCTCACTGCTGCCATTTCAAAGGAACAGGTATCCAATGGCAAAGGAAGTAGCTGTGTTTTTCAGCCTTGTTTTTCGGTAACGTCTGAATAACTTCCAGAGAGTCTCTCTGGAGGCTTTGAGAACTTTTGCTGCAAAAAGCAGCATCGTTTTTCCTTAACATGACTGATGAGTGTGCATAGAGTAGGTGCAGTGTCCCTGCTGCTAGACAATATGATATACATCTGGGTAAAAAACAACTTCCTACACAGAGTACATTTTGTAAAATGACTCTTCAACAAAAGAGCCTCATGTGAACAAAGCTTCAATAACTAGTCCTGCACGCTCCTGCATGATTTTAGGCCAGCTGTATTCCTACAAACCCAGACCTGTATTCATCAACATTTCTTACTTTGATTTACAGTAACAAAACCTATTTTCTTAACTTATATGCCCCAGCAGAGAGGGTGCAGCACTAGAGACAAATGGAACAGTGGTAAACAGTGTCTGCTGTTGAGGTTGGCAGTCAATCTCCTCATGTAGAGGAATGGGGCTTTGGCTTGCTGTAGGGCATGGACTCACACCGATACAGAAGTGTATCCCCAGGAAGGGCAATGAACAGCATTTCTTCATCACTTTCTGAATTCTCACAGTTTGGATGCATCCACTTAATTTAGTCCCATGACTTGAGCAGTGTCAATCCTCACGTCGAATGCTTTTATGAATGTGTCACTAATATTTCATTTTAAAAAATAAATAAATAAAAATCATTTTTCACAGAGGCTTGTGAGGAGGAGTAGAATGACCCTAACTAGCAACCATAGAA
The DNA here is from genome assembly GCA_035772895.1 of Perdix hodgsoniae. Lineage (NCBI taxonomy): Eukaryota > Metazoa > Chordata > Aves > Galliformes > Phasianidae > Perdix > Perdix hodgsoniae. The sequence goes on from JAPSGF010000013.1 coordinate 9,750,389, forward strand.
ACTGCACAGAGATAATACTGTCTCAGGAGACACGGTTATATCTCATCCAAATTTAGATGGCCTATTAATGTGTGTGGCCTCCTCCTCCTGACTGCTTCAGTGGGAGACCATCCTTGCTAGCTCATGTATAAACCCAGGTCTTTTGGATAATGCATTCCAGATCACACTGAACATGCATTATATAAATTCAAAAACAGCATCCCGTTGCCTTTTATGTGGGGGAAAAAAAAAACACAACTGCCACAAGAGTGTTTTATTCTGGGAGGCCAATTGCCTCTGTGTGAGTGAGTCATCGGAGCAGTTGAAGTCAGCGAAAACATTTGGGATAATACAATGAGGCAGCAGAACAAGTTTTTCCACAATGGGTATATTCAACACCAGGCTGCAGGCTCGCACACAGCACAGCCCTGCTGCATGCTCTGTGTGCTGCAGGTGCACACTGCCATTGGGATGGATGTGGGCTGCTCCAGGATATTTTCCATGCTAACAATGAAATCAGCCAAGGAAAGCCAAGCAAACTGATGGAAAAAAAATCATTTGAACGGAGAAAATGGATTTCCCATGTCTGCTGGGAAGTGCATAGGCAGTTCTGACTGTGGTATCTGGCCCTGTGGTGTGGGTCAGTGAGCTCCTGTGCCCCCTGAGAGCTGTGCATACTCAGATCCCCCTGCTCTGTGGATGCTGAGCTCCCAGCCTGCAGCTTTCCTTGGTCTCACGGAGAGGTTATCCCTGCTAGCCGTGAAATGCAGTACTTTGTTCTGGTCTAATTATGTCCTGAATCCTGGACGGTGTTTCTGGGTTCCGTCCGTATGTTCCCACTGTCCCAGGAAACCTGCCAAGTGCTAATATTGGACAAGAGCAAAGTAAATCAATCAAATCACTGATTGGTTTTACTTCTTAATGAAGAGATGCATTGCTCTGGTACAGCACAGCCACGTGCAAAGGGCACTGACATTGCAAGAGCAGCTTCAGGGGAAAGCAGAGTTTCATTTTCACCACTTATCATGCACTTCTCACCAAGTTCAACATGCTTTTATCAGGGCACGGGAAGGGATAGGATCATCTTTTCCTTTGCATTTCTACCTGGGGAAATCTGAGTCAGTATCACAGTGCCCTGTGTGCATCGTGGTGCTGCCAAGGGAGCTGAGGGCACTGTGATGTCTCCCAGCAATCCTGAACCTACGTGGGACCAAGGAACCACATGGGCTTCCCAGCCATCCCCTAGGCCTCTCTGTGCAAGAATGACATTTAAATAAATGTATCTCCTCGTGCATAATCAATGTGCATAAACTCTGCTGACTGGGAATTAACCTCCTCTTTTTCTCTTGGAACGCAACAGATCTTGTAATATCTAATATGCATTTAAGTATTTAAAGAATGAATTATTTAAAAAGGCAAAATGGCTACAGGTGCCCTATGCCACATATTTATGCCTGTGATTTCTTAACCTATTTTATAATGAGATTAACATTTGCTGCTACAAGAGATGTCCCCCTGCAGGAGATGCAGCATTTCTGGGCTTATCTGCAGGGGGCCATGTGGATGCAATACAGCACTAAGTAGCAGTAAAACAGATTACTCTGAATTCATGAAGTGATAACTTAGTTTCTTTTGAAATGCTGATGACATGCAGTTTTTATACTCCAAGGGTCTTCATGGGCACAGTCAGGTGTGTGGCTTCCCATAGTATGTCACCTTCTTGGAAATGGAGGCCTTGAGGCAGAAAATGCAACCAGCAGTGCTTTTTATGATGCCAGGATGCCTTCAGCTGTAGTTATTTAATTGCTGCTTCAGCCAAAAAGCTCTTCCAGCTGCCCAAAACCTGCTGAGAAAGAATAACTTCCTGTTTTTTGCAAGAATTGTGATGTGAATTGGCACTGCTGGCACCATGATGGTACCAAGACATGGGCAGGTGGGAGAGAAAACAACTCACAGACGGCACAGAGGAGCTCCTCTCTGCATGCTGGGTTCTCAGTAATGGAAACTGTGATGCACCTTGTGAGGAACAGTAATGGCTTCTTGTCAGCTGAGTAACTTGGGAGCCACCTCTGTGTATGTGAGGGTCATGAAATGAGAGCTGCTTCCATGCTTGTCTTCTTGGGTTTGTTTTTTAAGAACAGAAATCTCTTGAAACTTCTTTTAGCATTTTTTGAAAAATGCTTTTAGCATTTTTTAACGCAACACATGGAGATTTTATCCTCTGGAGGGGATCAGCTGTAAACACCAAAACTACTGAGTGCCCCACAACAAAGTGACCAGGACAGCTCTTCTCATGCTGCTTCAAGTGAATTCAATGACAGTCATTATCACACAGAGCTTTTCTGTCCAACTGCTTTGCCTGAAAATACCTTTGTTTTGTCTTTCTGACAAACATTTTCCTTGAAAGATCACAAAACCGTTTATCACAGAATGGCTTGGGTTGGAAGGGACCTCAAGGATCATCAAACTCTGCCCTCCCTGCCGCAGGCAGGGCCACCAACCTCCACATTTAATACCAGACCAGGCTGCCCAGGGCCCCATCCAACCTGCCCTCAGTTGCTAAGAAGTTTACTCTTAGCGCACTGTGAATCCAAGAGGCACAGGTGGGGTGGGCAGAGAGGGTCACTGTGTTCTTCCTCTACCCCTCACCGTCCCACCTCCACTCCCTGAACAAACCAGGGCTGCAGTCCTGACACAGCTGCTTGTGTTTGTGCTGGCTTATTGTGACACTGTGGTGGTTTCAGAGGGGGATTTGGGGTGGATGGGAGGCAGCAGGAGGAACAAGTTGCAGCAGTTGGGGCAGCCCAGCTCAGTGCTGTGGTGCTTCACAGGGCCCCACAACCAACTCGCAGCAAGGCGCTTGCTCCCAGAGTAAAACTGGTTCTAAATTTGGGCTTTCCTATGGCTTAGTTGCTCCTAGTTGATTGAAAGTGCTCTGCAAAACCACTACATTTAATCAAAATAAGACTTTAAGCAGTGAACAGCTCTACAGCACAGGAGGAAGCAAGCTACAGCAAGAGGGAGCTGAAGATGGAGTCCCACTGCCACAGACCCTCATGTAGTCATGCAACGGGTTCTGTTGTTTGCTGTAAAGAAACCAAAGCCAAAACCAAAGCAAACAATCCTCTGTCTTTCTCTGTTGAGCTGTGGAGATGTGGCATATCCACACACTTTGCCCACCTCACAAGCAAGAAATTGTTCTTAGTTACCTGTTTGAAATCCCACAACCGAATGTGGGAAAATGGTGGGCCTGACGGTGCAGAAAACAGAAACAGAATGAGGATGAGGAGGTAAAGTAAGAACTGCAGCAGTCTTCTATTAGTTCAGTCAGAAATGTGTGTGCTCTCAATTCATCCAATCTCATTAAAAATATACAGACAGATCAGGAAATTTCCACTGGCGATTAATTGAAGCTGATGTGGCTCAGGCTTTCTGCCCAGGCCCTGCCCCTCACCCTGGTGTTGCACCTTGTCTGCTATCAGAGGCTTTGGTGCTCTTTCAGTTGACACATCATTTCAGAAGAGCTGCTGGCTCTGGCACTTATCAGATCTTGCAAGAGCGATTTAATTAAAAATTAATTTGGCATTATGTGTATTAACACTACATATAGTGGGTTTATTTGTTATAAAACAGGGTAGGATGACTAAATTCACTTTAATTCCATTTTAATTTAAAAAATGTTTTTAAGCACCAACATTCCAAATTGCTTTTGTTTATGGCATTGGAGGTTGCGCTGTGTTGAAAAGTTATATGTGACCCATTTGGGTAGGGACAGGAGAAATCCTAAACTACATACCCAATCAGTAATGAATCTTGCCATTTTTGTGCCACTTCCCTGAAATTTTCAGTATATTTCATCCATCAAATGTTTTATTTAGAGTACTTTTTAGTGGTTTGCATCACAGAAGTGAATGCCTTTCTAGGTCCAATTTACAGAGGAACGTCCGATTTCTGCAAAAGACCCTTTTTAATTCTCATCAGTGGTATCAGAATTGCCTGCCTCATCTCCACATTTGCATACAGGGAGGTCCTTACAAGGGTTATAGTAGAACCCATGTGCGGGTGTTCCTGTCACCCAGAAAGGGACAGCCAGCTCTTCACTGTTAGCAGCAAGGCTGGTATAAAATATTACTCAGCTGGCATCCTGATTTAGCTCTTAAAACACTACTTCTTAAAACAAGCTATCCACATAAGCCTTAAAGGAAAATAAGGTGTAAAGAGCAGCAAGCATGAAAAATGGTAGAAGGAAATAATGCTGAGAAGAATCAGCGACTCTGTGTTAGACTACCTTATTTTAAGCGGCTTGATTGATACGACAAAAGCAAGTGTTAGACAAGATAATATAAATGTAGAGCTTGGACCTATTAATCAGATTAAAAAACAACATGAAGAGAAGCATAGATCCACAGACTGGGAGAGTAAGATATAAAATGCAGCTATAGTAGGTCATTCTAGCAGGAAATTGGACAATAATGGGCAGTTACAGGAAGACTGAATTATTGGAGAACATATAGTAGAGGATCAATGCTGATCATATAAGGTGCTTATAATGGTTGTGCTAGGAATTTGGCCCTATGTACCGTTTGCAATTAGGGAAAGTGTTTTCCCTTGGGCTAAATAGCCTAATTTTCCCATTCTGAATATATGAGTTAGGACTTCTTGTGCTGTTTTACCATGTGTTACTCTGAACTGAAAACACAAGGGTTAGATCTGAGAACCAGGGGGTGGTGAGCAGAGAGCCCATAGAGCATCACAGGGCTCTAAATACCACAAGAATTAGGCTGTGGAGTGCCTTCTCAGCAACCTGAGGTCCAATGGAGGGCCACAGAGACGACAATGGGATTGAAGCATCCATCCCACAAGGAGAAGCTGCTAGAGCTGGGGTTGTTTAGAGAGGAGTTGGCTCCAAGGGACCTCACTGATGTCCATAAATATCTGAAGGGAATGTGAAAAGAGAGGTAGTCTCTGTTCTTTGGTCCCAATACCAGGCCAAGAGGCACTGGGCACAAAGCAGAGCACAGGAGGTTCCCTCTGACCATCAGAAGCACTTCTGTTCTGTGGGGTCTCCTCTTTGGAGAGCTTCAAACCCAACTGGGTATATTTTGGGCAACCTGGTGGAACTGGTTAAGGAGCCTACACAGCCTACAGAGTTTCTTTCATATTTTATTCTTTTCAATTTTTTTTTTTTGCATTCATATCATACTGTTTGAGCAAGCACATACGTATGACAAGCATTGTGCCAGCAGCACCTTTTGCCACAAGCCACTCATGCTGTAATGCTCGTGTTAGCAGCCAGAATAGCCCCTGTGCAGAAGCCAGGGGTTTCTCTTAGGGCCAGTAGAAAACTCCTGGTGCTCTGGGTTGCAGCTCCAGGAGCTCCAAGCCCTGCAGTGAGCAGTGGGCTGTTCAGAGCCAGACCTGTCTTACACATCTGCTCCCGGACTTTAATTTGCTCTGGATGAAGCTGTTGCTCTCATCTGACCTAGGCACCTTCATAGGAAAGAGTTGTGCATCATGTCTGGGGACATTAGCTGACTTACTGGAACTGAGAATACAGAAGGCTTCTTTTTCTGCTCTTTAAAGTGAAACCAATGCTCACAATTCAGAGAAACGTTTAGGTAAGGAGTTTGCGAGTTAATTTCAGCCCTACCATGTTAATATGAACTTCTACTTTTTCCAGTCCCCCTTTATGCTTTGCCTGAAGTCCTAACTGATGAAAAGTCATTGACATTATGAACCAAATAGAGTTAATGTTTCACCTCACACATAGCTCATATTTTTGTCTCACTGCTATGAGACACTGCTGAGGATGAGTTTAATATGATTTAACAAAGACATCCACGGCTGGAAAGAACGTTTGGAAATATGTTAAGCAGCCTTAAACAGAACTTTATCCTATGTCCAAATATTAGGAATTAGGGCAGAAAACTTTCCTGTGGCTGCTCCAAGACCACTGCTCTGCCACCATGGTCAGCATGGGGATGATGTGGCAGTATCTGTAATGGTGGTGGGAACTCTTGGTCCTTCTCTCAGTTGAGAAAATCTCACTCTGAAGCAAAATGCATCAACTTCTGAACTACCTCAATACTTATTGTACTTACTGTAAGAATAAGAGACATATCTGCCAGTGTGCAAAAAAGCTCAAGCCAGAATATACTTAGCACTAAAGAAATCGATGAAGATTATCTACATGCTGGAAATCTACCACATTCTATGACATAAAAAAATGCAATGGTAATCCAGCATTTTAATATGTATACAAGGCTTGCTTTTGTAATTATTCATGAAGGAATCAAAACTTAAGAACAAGAATAACATGTGCACAGAGTTGCAAAGTGACAGCATAGGAGCAGGCTAAGCAGACTGTCTTGGCCCCAGTTATTTATACAGAAATAAAACTACAGCATAAACCTATGCATCACATTAAACTTGGACTTCCTTGGGATAACAGATCATAAAAGTATAGATTTATCAATATACAGTAAGATACACCTCACAGAAGCAGCTATGGATTTAGCCATTAGGATCAATGGGCAATTAAAAGGAAGATTAGTGTTTAAAGGGCATTAAGATGTCTGTGCTTTATTTACGACATCAGGGCAAAATGCAGAAAAAGGCCCAGAAAACTGGTGGGGCTTTGTTCCTGTTAGAACTGCAGCTTTAAGTTTTGCTAGAAGGGAATGCAGACACCTAGAAGGATGAGCAGAGGGTCACTTGTTTGAACCAGTAAACTGTAAGATCAAAAATAAGACGTGTAACCAATTACCAGTTTCATGCTAGGATATCATCCAAAGGAGCATGTTTATGCTGCTTTCAGAGCACGTGGCAGCCAGTATCCAGGAACACAGGCTTGCAGTTATACAAAACTCATGCTTATCATCATCCAATAAGCAATAAGGCGATGCTACAGCAGGACTAATTCTGCAGTCCTGATCTGGCCATGCCTATTCGCTAGATTTGCTAGATCTGCTGCTCAGAAGCACTCTATTTCCCCACCAACCTGCCGTTACAGATTTTTCACATACGCCTTCAGCATTTCCTGCTGCACAGGAGCTGATTTGAGCCAGCAGAGCAGCAGCAGGTCTGACTTTCACTTCACTGAAAGTGAACCAGAGTGAATGAGATACAAGCTTTTTTCCCACTGCTTTACCAGGGCAGGAAAACACAGAGGACCACAGTTACCCATTGATCTGCCAGAGCTAAAGAGAGGGAAAGCAGGAGGAGGAAGCTTGCATATAGCAATTCTTGAAGCATAATGTACTTTTGCATAAAATTCTTTTTTAAAGAATTTTTTTTAATACATCATCTATCTTTTCATAGGGGCGTCGTCTATTCCTATCACTTCCTTTGAAAATATTCCTTATTCATAAACAAGAACCTAAAACACTGAAATAACATTCGGGCTTCCAGTAGTAACTTTGAAGCACACTCTTACTTTGCAAAGAACTTCCTTGATTTTCAACAGGGCCGTGTGTGGGCAGGGCTGCTGTTTGGTGGCCAGTCACCCAAAATAACGGGAATAGTGTTGATAGGAGTAGTGCTGATAGTGCAGTTAGAGACTGTCTGTAACTTTAGGTGCCAGTTGTCCTTTCACTAGGACTGGGGCTTGCTTTATTACAGAATTCATGGGTTACAGGTGGCAAAAAAATGGAGAAATAATCAGAGTTCAGCCTTTCCCAAGTGTCCAGCATGGATGCAGCCCAGTTATTCTGCGTCTTCCTCCATTTCCTGAGATTTCAAGGCCTGGGATAGGAATCATTGCAAGTTTGGAAATGGGTTTTTTTAATGCTCTGTACAGAACGACAAAAGCTTATTGTGGAAATGAAAGATTAACACACACTTAATTACATGCTTTTTTGAATTAGGCTGTACACTTTTAGGGACAGCACACAGCACACCATGCAGAATTGGCAGCTATTTGGCATCCTTAGGCAGAAACAGCAATCAGTGCTCTGTGATCTCTGCTCTGTATCCTCACTTCTTCTTGTAAGTGCAGTGAAAAGCTTGGGGAACTGATGTGGTGCACCAAGCAGAGGCTATAAACCCACGCCGAGTTCTCAAAGATGTGCTTAGCAAGTTGGAGAATGTTTACACACAAGTGCAGTTCTTTTAACCTGTTAGTGGAAATTTGCTTCAGTTTTAAGGGCTGTCTGATTGTGCACCTGGTTTTCCTTCATTTGTCAGCCAATGTGTTTACTTTGCCTACAGCGTTGTCATAATAATCTCTAATTACAATTGAATTTGACCTCTATTTAGTGCCAAAAATGGACTTATCTGCAATCCAGTTACTCCAGAAATCTCATTTCTCTGTCACAACTCATCAAAGCACGCTCTACTCAAAATGAGCATCTGCCCACATCAATCCTTAAAATACATATTTTTAAGAAAAGGCAAGAAATGGACGTTATCTACATAAACTATCCAGAGAAATTCAGTTGATCAGATAAGTGCATAAGAGCTGGTCATGCGCTCAAAATCTTCGTTTAATAATTAACTGCCTTCTAAAAAGCTGGTTGGTGCTTTTTAGATTGAGAGCTTGTGCTGATTATAGGCACAGTGCAGCGTGTTTGTTTGTTTAGCACTGTTCTAGCAGAGGAAAATAACACCAGAATACAAGCTTTGTATTTTGTTCTTCCCTATCTTTAACGTTTATTTCTCCCATGCAAAGAAATCTGTTCACGAGATGCTTCATGGTTGCCTGAAAGGCAGAACAAAGGCTGAAATACCTCTGCATCACCATGCAGTGCAGGGGAACTTCTGTCTATGCAGAATGACAGTGTGGCTGTAAAAACATTGGTCTGGGCCCATAGCAAGCTCACATAGGATAAGAATGACCAAAGAAAGGGAATGTGATGAAGAATGAGCTCAGCTTATGGCCTGCAAGCGTGCAGTGCTGCTATCAGGTGTGAGCACGACTGCCCATCCATCAGTGGACATGGAGGAGAGCTGCAGGCAGCCCTGAACCCTGGGGGAGTTGCTGCACGTGCAGAACAAGCCTTGCTTGGACAGCGGCACTGAGCACCAAGAGGAACAACAGTGCCACCAGCTCCATTTGCCTCGACTAGTGCCTCCTCTGCTGTCCCTGTGGGACAAACAGATGTAACTCTCATAGTTCTTTCCTATGAGAGTGGTGAGGTGCTGAACAGCTGCCCAGAGAGGCTGTGGATGCCCCGTCCATCCCTGGAGGTGTTCAAGGCGAGGTTGGATGGGGCCCTGGGCAGCCTGGGCTGGTATTAAATGTGGAGGTTGGTGGCCCTGCATGTGGCAGGGGGTTGGAGCTTCGCGATCACTGAGGTCCCTTCCAACCCAGGTCATTCTGTGGTTCTATGATTCTTCCTATTGTCATTTCTGCTGAATATTCTCCTCTCAGAATTCCTTGCTTCCTTAAGGAGATTTCTCTCTTGTATGGATTTTTAGAATTATTTATATATAAAAAAAACACCCAGAACCCTAAGTAATAATTAGAGCAAACAGATTTGAAATCTCCCAGTGTCAAGCCCAGGGATCCAAGAAACACAGCTGTGTTTAAATAATTCCTCTCATATCAGTGCATGTCCCCACCTTATCTTCTGCCACCAGTGGGTTTCATGGGGAGTCACTGTTCCTCTCCACGTGTCTTTGTGTGTCTGTATATCTTTGCAGGGCAAATTACATTTACAAGCAAGCTCTTGCCACATTGCAATAGAGGAGAAGCTCTACAATTCCAGCACGCTTAAGACTTGGATTTAAATGGGATGAAAACTCTGTGGCTTGCTTAAGTGCTCATTTTGGTGTACCTTTCCAATGCCCCACGCTCCGATGGGCTGTGCAGGATGGCAGTGGCAGCTCTTGGAAAGGAACTGGAATGTATTTCTGTCAAAGCAGTGCTGGAGTGTGTGCTGGGTCAAAATGTGTGACAGCCAAACGAGACTTGGAAGTGTCAGTCTTGATATGATATGATGGAATGGGTGTATGCTTTCTCAAGAGAGATGTCGGAGCAATGGTTATGGAAATGAAGAACTGTATTTTGAAGAATTCTTGTCCCTTCTCTTAAATCAATGCTGGAAGAAAAGTAAACTCCTTCCAGGGATTATTCCCTCCCCAGAAGCTGTTTGCATAAGAAAAAACATTTCAAGAATCAGATTCCAGAGGAGCTTTTTATCCTGACTGTGATGTTTCTTTCAGTTCAGTATTCAGTGCATCATTCGGGAGTTGTATAAATACTGCTCAGAGTGACAGAGGAATGTCTTCAGCAGCCCATAACCAAAGTGCACACAAGCACATACTCAGGGAACCTCCTGCTCCTGTCCTGCTGCCTTGCATCTGCAGAGCAATGAGAGCAAGGCCATAATCTGCTGCATTGCCCCATTCCCTGCTTCTCTCTGGACTGCCATGCCTGATTCCCTATGAAACCCAGCCCAGCTGTCCCATTCCAGCTTTGAGCTACTGCAAAGTTTATTAGTTGCATATTATCCCTAACAGGCACAGTGTGAAGGAAATCTGTGTCAGCTGATGGAAACAGGTTGGAGCTTTCTCCTCCAAAGCCCAAAGCTTTGGAATATTGACCACGTGAGGGGGGAAACATGAAAAAGGTTAAATGATTTAATTGAATTATTTGGAGGGTGAAGTACACTCAGCTCTCTGATATCATAGAGCTTACACACAGCTTGGCTCCTACACACTCATACCTGCTGTTCATGTTTTTCACTCTGTGAGAGATTTCCCTGGCACTCTCCCACTTCCAGCAGTTCACCTTTTGTTTCTGCAGTTATCCTCACTGGGGAGTTGAGGGGCCTGTTGTTTATATACTTTACTTGCACCATTTGCTAAACTACTTTCCGCTCACCCATTTACAGCAGCCCAACATCAGCTGAGACCCCAAGAGCCCCAGGGGCCCACGTTCACCCCATAGGAGCAGGGAGGGAATGCAGGACTTCACGTCAGGTCATGATAATGATGCAAAAAGCATCATTAGTAGAAGTTTATTTTAAAATATGGTTTCCAGGAACTTTGGTTTTGTCACTTTGTTCTGCTTTGGTAAGTGATAAAACAAAAAAAAAAAAAACCAACAACAAAAAGGACTTTTAAGGTTATCTCATTTTCCACCAGGGGAATAAAGAGGATACTGAGAAAAAGTTAAGATTTTTTTTTCTTTAGTGCCCCAGATAATGTACTTTTATATTGCTGACAATTTTCACCAGACTTTTCTCTCTTGTTTCTCGGGAATGAGCAAAGGAACATCACATACTGAGGAAGGGCTCCATCATCACCTTATCCTCCTTCCAGCTCTTTGTTTCATCTTCTCATTGTATGACATATCTATTGCTAAATTAGTCTGGGGCTTCTATTACAGCCGTTAGAAGACTGATAGACCCTAATGTATCTCATTCTATGAGAAATGCAGGAAGGATTTTTTTGCTGCATCCATAATGATTTTATTTTTGTGAGCACCGAGTGAAGGTGATACGGCATTGTTAGATGTGGAGGGGCATTAAAATTAATAATCTTTTCCTCTGTGCAACCAATATTACAAGGTCCAGTTTGGGGCAGCCTTCCCATTAGGTTCGGGAAATATAATAGAACAGTTTCACTTACTTTGATTGAAATGTGTAGATGTTTTATCTTTTGTCTTTCAAAATAAAAACCCCTCTACTGACAGGCAAGTGTAAGAATAGTCAGAGTCCTTGCTCATACTTTAAAAGCACCCAAGCTCAGTGACTTGAACGTGTACATCAGGGTTTCTCCAGCAATTTTATGGTCCATATATCTTTCATTCAGTGCTGCTCGCTGTCTGTTCTCCTCCGTGGGAACAGGAGAAAAAAACGGAGCCACCTTAAACACCAAGGTAGAGGGAAATAAATACTTCATGAATCAGCCTTCATATTTGCTAAGAAGTAAATTATTTCTTACATCTTAAGCTAAAATAAAAGTTGAGTGAGGGAGCAGAGTTGGCAGAACTTTGACATTTCTTTCGGTGCTACCTGCCTGTATTTATATCTACCCTCTTGGTAGCACTGACTTACTGTTGCCATGCTATAATGTCTGTAAGAGGACCCACAGACATTTCCAGTAGTAGAAGATTCTCTCCCAGCTCAACCCATGAGATGCAGAAAGTTATCGTTTAGGGAAAGCAAGCAATCAACAGGAAAGAATTGAAGGGACAATTACAGACAAGTTCAGTAGATGTGTTTGCAATACTGAGATAGAGTAATGCTATAGCAAGGAAAATGGAGATTTTATGTCCCGTTACTTTTCTTCTGACATCTTGCACATTGTTACAGTGTTTTATTGCTAATGCTGGATTCAGCCAGGAGGAGTTCAATGTGGCTGTTCCAACAATTCTATTTGCAATATCTTTCTTTAGTTACAGACAGCAAGATTAGACCCTATTTTTCAAATATTATGTGTAGATTTGATTTATAAGCTCTTTGGCTCTGAATTAGGTTTAAAACTAGACAATAATGTATATAGAATAAATGTGCAACCTGAGAAAAGCACAAATGTTTTCCATCCTCACTGATGCTGATATTTTATTGCATATGAGCTGTACCCCTGCAGGAGATAAGGGATCCAAGCTTTCTCTGCAGCCAGCTTTAATGGACAAGTTCATACCTTTGAAAGGGCAAACTCTCTATGAGGCAAACTTTTCAGAAATGCTGATTGCATTTGCTGGAGAAACACACACACACACACACACACACACACACACAAAAGGATTTTCCTGTATTTTCATCCTTTCAAGTGAGGAGGCATCTTCACAATAATAAAAAAAAGGAAAAAGACACATTGCTCTCCATGTGATACTCGAAAACATCTGCCATCTCCTGGGGGCTCATGGAGAAAGAGAAAAGAAGCTCATGAAAAATAAAATTACCCGAGAATCCATATTAATGACTGCAGTCTTTTTTTCCAGCAGGCTCCGCTGTACTCCTCACCCTGTGCCTCACTGCTGCCCAGCACCATTAGAGCTGCAAAAAGCCCCGTGGCACAGCGGCTGTGTCTCCTGTGCCAGAAAGCTGGAAATGAAAAGCCAGGGGACGGCTGGGGGTATCATGGGCACGCTGCCCTGTGGGGCTGGTGTTGGGATAAATGCTGTCATGGAGCTGAAGCGGCAGAGTTGCCTTGGTGCAGGTGTTGGGTCCACCCTACGACCACACTCGGTGTCCCACAAAGGGACGTCCACGTGTGGATGCGTTGGTTTGGTTTCCCAGTTGGTAAATTGCCTTCTACCTTTAGGGAAACTTCTGTCTCCGGAGGTTTAACCAAACCCAAGGGAAATTAAAAAGAACAGAGTTTCTCCTCGTTTCATCTTATTTCCCTAAAACATCCACAGATGTGAATCCACGTGTCCTAGATAGCACATCCATCATTCTGCTTTTGCTTGGATAAGGTTTGCCTTTAGGGATTCTCAGGAAATGTGTCTTAAAATTACAAAACCCAGCTTCATTTGTGAGTTTGTGGGAAACTTTGGCTTCGTTCTTCTTCTGCCCCAGTTTAATGAAGAAAGGTGCTTTGAAAGTATACAGATGAATGTTAAAGTTCAGTCAAAGTTCTGCTCTTTGCTGTCTGAGGCAAACTGGCAAATGCCAGATATACTTCACATGACTGGGACACGTCCCATCTTAGAAGGGATCTGATATCTCGGCCCAGAATGGGTGAGGAATGACATTTTCCAACCTCTTTAAGCTATCATCCTGTAGGATGTCCGAGTTGCTGGGGCTTTTTGGATGTAGGGCTGGAGAGGGCAGGAAAAAGCTTTCATCAAGCTGAGAAGGGCTCTGAGGTCTTTTTGTTTGATTCTGGCAGCTGGCAAACAGGAAAATAGGTGTTTTTTTGGTGTTGAGGAATGGCTCTTTTTTAACAGCCTCTAAAATAATTGAAACAGTATGTTGAGATCATGGGTTCTCAAATCTCGAAGAAATCAAAGGGAAATCCAGACACTAGATACAAACATTCTCAGAGTTTAAAATACCCTTTCATTGATAAAAAACACAAAGCCATTTGCTGTTTCTTGAACTTTGCCATCTGTAATAGATGATTAACTATTTTTAAATGCATTATGTTCAAGCATCTTCCTTCTGAGATCAGGAAGACGTCTGTTATGTTGGATGTAGGTGTACAGGACACCATCAGCTGCAGCAAGGACGGCCCTTGGCACTGCTGTCTGGTTCCCTTCCACCCACATCAGGTGGGGAATGAAGACCTTCACAAATCACTTCTGCCTCCAGCATTTGCAGTTTTGAGGACAATTCTTTTCCATGCTTCTCGGAAAGTGCTCCACTGAAGTGAATTTAAGTTCTGCAGAATGTTTCAGCAAATGATTTCACGCCATCAGAAATGTGTGGGACTTAGTGGCTGTACCAAGACTTCGCTACCAAAGCAGTCACAGGAAGAGGGAAGGCAGGAAAGAGGGTGCTGGCATTTGGGCTCTGAAACCAGGGAAGACAACAGTGAGCACTGCCATAGGGCTGGGCAGGAGCTCCCACTGTTTCTGATCTGCTGTTACATTGACTGGGACACATCCTATCTCAGGAGGGATCTGATATCTCTGCCCAGAGAGGCTGTGGATGCCCCGTCCATCCCTGGAGGTGTTCAAGGCCAGGTTGGATGGGGCCCTGGGCAGCCTGGGCTGGTATAAATGTGGAGGTTGGTGGCCCTGTCTGTGGCAGGGGTGTTGGAGCTTCATGATCCTTGGGGTCCCTTCCAACCCTGGCCATTCTGTGATTCTGTGATTCTGTGATTCTGTGATTCTGTGATTCTGTGATTCTGTGAAGGGTCTTAAATGATCTACCAATCACACAGATGAATTCCCTCTGTCCCCATCAGCTTGCACTGCCTATCTGCTGAGCTTACCATAAGATCTACTGAAATAAACCATAGAAAACTGAAAATAAATATTCTCATTATTTTCATCACAGGCAAGAGAGTAGAAGAATTGTAAATGGATAGAACAGGCGTAATCCCCCTTAAAAACAGAAAGGAAAGCGGGTCAGGCAAGCATGCAAAATAGGTTCTGAGAACATCTGTGCACCAAGTATATTTATAAAAACTGCTAGAGCCAATCTCTTCCAGTTGACTGTTCAGCAGTTGAAATATACAGAGTATTACAGTAAATGTTAGCACAAACAAGAGAAACATTGTGTTGCCATGTAATGAAAGGAAGAGCTGAGATTTAAAAAAATAATAATAAAATAGTATCGCATTAAACAAACAAACTGGTGTCAGCTAAAAGCAGTTAAAATTCACCAGTGCTGTATATGGTAAAATGATGTTGGCAGAATTCGCCCTGTTGCTCTCGTTAACACAGTGATACATTTAGACCCATTATTACAAACTGTAGCATTCCTTACAGCTAATGATTTTGTGTCTGTGTTGTTATCTGAGCGTACACTTCAGGAATGTGTCTTGCTAATTATTAGCCTAAGTACTGACTGTGTTAGGTGATCATAGGACAGTGCTCAGCATCACTGTTCTACTGAGAAACCAGTCCAGATACCTCTTGTACCATCCCCAGCCATTTCAGCACATGGAGAGCAGAGATGGGGAGGAGATGGTGGTCCTGAAGGGACCACATGAGTGGGTCTCTCCATTCAGGTTCACCCCCACACATTCCACCAGGTCTTATGGACCTACCCACCACACTGCAGCCCCACCAACGGATGCATTAATTGATGCATCTGTAATTGTATTTAATGACTGACACGGAATTAGTTAGTCTAGCAAGAGGGAGCATAAGCAGAAGTAATGGGATTAAATTAAGACAGAGAAAAAATGGGCCGAATATGAGGGAAAATTCCCTGGTAATGAGATTCATGAGGATGAGTCCCAAAGGAAATGCTGGGCACTGATTTGCTTCAGACGTAGAAAATGAAGCTATGCTTGTATTCAGGAAATTACCTCGATAATTCAGGATGTCTTTTCCATTTTTAGTACCTCAACTGCTGACCAAGTTTCCGTAGGCAGCTCAGGTGCCAACCTGTCTGACCAACTGATGTCTAAAGAGATGAATGCCCTCCAAGCAATTCCATGAGCACAGACCCTATACTTACTCAAAGCGAGCTGTATTTAAACTTCACTGTAAAGCCAGAAACAGTGAATCTGTGCTTAACCAGCACTTAAATACTCCCCAGAAGCCATCAGGAGGTATGTGGTGGTTTTCCCATTCAGGGATTAACACTCTTCTGTTCTCCCAGGAAGAAATATGTGATGGCAGGACATCAGGAGACAGGAGAGCCCCGTCAGAAAAGGCATCCTTAATGCCGGCTCTTTCATCTCTTTTTCTCATTTGACCTCTGAGAAGCCCATGGTAACAAGCTAACAGAAGTTACTGTGAGACCTATGCAGAGCGAACTTCTACCATGACTTTAATGATGTCTGAAAATGCTGTCAGTGGCAGGAAAGGTTGAGGAGTCTGCAGCAGGGAATAAGGAAGACATAGTCTGCCTGTGACACTTCTTAATGCCACCTCAAGGCAGGCAAGGAGGTGTGAATCTTCACATCCTCATTTGCCAGAAGTCCCAAATATGATCCCTATTAAAACTGCCCTTAAATTTCAGCACAATGGCAGGATCTCAGAAGGCAGATAGAATAATGGCTGCTGAGGCTTGCTGCTTCTATTTATCTTCATCTGTTTATGTTGAACAGCCGATGAGTCCCTACAGTTAACCACAAGATGCTGCACAGCTGATAGGGAGTTGAAAATTGCCCACATTTGGGAATGAATGGCAGCTGAACTGGGAAGAAGATGAACACGAAAACAAACAGAAAAAGAAGAAAACTCTAAGAACCCCCAGAATACAAGAAGCTCAGATACAAATAGCAGTCATATAGCTATTCTGGGGCAATAAATAGCCTCGCTTCCTACAGAAGTATGGCTTTGTGAATGAGCAGAAGTGGCACAAAAGCCTTTGCATTATTTTTATTTCATAATATTTATCAAAAAGAAATGAAAACTTCTTGTCAGCGCCGGCTGGATGAGTTAACTTTTCCTTTTCTTGACTCATCGACTTCTCCTTCCCTGCCAGCCAAAATACAGCGAGGTGAGTCAGTGTTCGAGATATATTCTGCACACCTCTTCAATTATGAAGAAGACGAAGGTTCAAGATCCAGAATGTGCTTACAGACTTCTGCTGCTGAAATCCTTTCATATCTTTTCCCAGAACTTCTGATCAATTAGAAAGCTGTTTTAAAGTGCCTTTTTTTAACCTTTAATGCTGATCTTTACCATGTGTCTCTTTAATTTACAGCAGCACGCTATCCCAGTTAATCACTAATCACTCAGTAACAACACCAGCATTGCACAGTTGTGTGACTACTCTCAGAATTTATCATCCATTCCACCTTGCAAAGCACTGAGCACTGTGATGCCCCATTCCCAATGATGGTGCATGTGCTGTCATTTAATTGCACTTATATGCGCTTCCCAGAAACCAGCTCTCACCACTGAACAGTGTGCTTTTCATCTCCTGTGAAGATAAAGATCTGAACCCTCATGTACAGATTCCCAGCGGGCTGCACTAGGAAAGATGAGTGGAACACAGAAATCTTCAAAGATAGCTACTTTAAATTGCAGCAAACTTGCAACTTTCTCCTTTTCTTGGCACATTTTCTCTCAGTCCTTTCATGTAGGTCTCAATATTTTGTAATATTTTAATATCTAACTCTTTTTTTTTTTTTTTTTCCAGATGTATTGATAATAGGACATCCAGGAGTGGTTTTCTGGCTCTGCCTTAGATTCTCCCAAGGATACGTGGGCACAAACTGAGCAAGAAGCAGGCACAGAGCTAACCTACCACATAGAAGTGCCTATATCTCATGCCAGCAATGGTTAGGCATCTCCAAACATGGTTTCTTTTAGTCCACAGCTCCAGTGCTGTTTAGATCATGCATGTGCTGGTGGGACTTGACCAAACTCTGAGTCCTTCAGCTTTTATCACCGGCTGATGTAGGTGAGGAACTACGTGCTGGGCTTTGGTTGCTATTGTTGAATGGGTATGACTCAATGCCTGTGAGGGTAAAAGGTTCTCAGTGAACCCACAGGTTTTTGTGGCTGTAATTGTACTGGCAGCTTGTCTATGGGGCTGCTGCATAGGTTCTGTGCTGTAGCACTCATTCGTTCATGTCAGAGAGGAGATTCCTGCTGAACTGCACACATCCTTCTAACTCCATCAATGTCTGTTCTCTAAAGGAATCTATGAGATCAGGTGTGAAATCAATTATTTGATTATGGGAACAACAATCAGAGGCTTTATTCCTTATTTACTTGCCTATCTGTTACCAACAGTGATCAAATATCTGGATTTGCTTGTACCACATCACAACTAAACAACAAGAAGATCACAGTGTGTGACGTTACTCCATTCTGTGTCATGCTTGCAGTGTGCAGGAGAGGAACATGGGACATTGGCTGTTCTGAGCATGCAAAGCCCACCATCTCCCTGATAATGAGTGGAGTTATTTTTTCCATAACTCGGAATGTCACAAAACAGCATTATAATACTATATGGTTACTGTCAACTAATATTTGTGAGTGATGAAAAGTTACTTTCCAAATAGGAATAACTATGTCTCCTTGAAGAAGAGCAGCCCATACCTGGGACACCCAATCTCTTACAGCTGACCCCTAAAACTGACTTTATTTTCACATCAGTCTGTATAGTCTGTGGTTGCGAGAATGGTTCGGCTACACTGGGATGAGAATGGCAACAAACTACAGCACCAAGGCACCAAACTACAAAGAGCAATGAATCTAAAAAAAAACGAAACAAAACAACACACAACAGCATCTTGGAGGCATTCAGCAAACGTGGAGATGTGGCATGGAGGGATGTGGTTATTGGGCATCGTGGGGATATGGTTATGGTTGGACTTGGTGATCTTGAAGGTCTCTTTCAACCTTAGCAATTCTATGGTTCTATGGTATACGAACCTGCTTCATTTTCCTGGTTTTCTGTTTCTCTCCTTCTCACTGGAAATCAGTGTGAGCATGCGAAGACAGCCTTACAGAAGAGCTGGTGCAATTTTTACAGCTTGCAATTTTGAATACCCAGCAAAATGTGCAGGAGGGAGGTGATGTTGTGTCGATGTACAGCACCTGTGCTCTTCATGGGCAACCAGCGCAGTTCTCATGGCTGTGGTGGCAGCAGAGAAGCTGGTCTCATATCAGACCTGTCATGAGAGCATTTTCAGCATCAGAAAGAAAGCACTGGTTTTGCTTGCATAGTTCATACTCTCTGTGTCCTGAGATGGAACCCAGCTTCTTACTTTGCATTCACAACCAAATGAGCTGTCATTAGCATGTAACAGTTTCATAAGAACAAAAGATGGGCCAGGAAAGATAAAAGAGCAGTGTACAAAGTTACAGTTCCCAAATAGAAAAAGACCGTGCTTAACCAGGGGCTTCTATTACACCTGTTGGTCTCTGCTGTGAAGGATCTCTTTAATTCCCTTATTTAAACCCTTGAGGGAATGAATTTGAGCACATTTTAGGAAAGGACGTTCACAGAAAGCAAAAAAGTTTTGTCGGAAAGTCACAACTCTCCTTGTATTTTAAAATACAGCCACGTGATTTTCACAACTACAGTGATTGTGCCATCGCTCCCAGCACAGCATCCATCCTCGGGGGTAACGGTGTAGCTGCAAAAAGCAGCAGTGCTGCACGAGCATTGTTTGGATTCCAGCTCCACAGAAAGCACTGCTGGAGAGCAATTAACGACTAATGAATTTCACTGAATAAAGGATATCGATTAGCTGCATTTATTTCTGATAAAATGAGTCAGCAACGAGCAGAGGAATGCTGAAAACAATTTTAACCAAAGTGATCCACAAGAGCAATTCACACCAGAAGTGGGAATGGCCTCTGTGTCCTGAATACCATGTTTTATAGCGAGAAATTTACGCCTCTCACATTAGCAATGGGTCTTATTTTACCCACAGAATGAAAAGAGTGTAAGTTTGGAAGGATGTTAAGCTTCCATTAATAAGATATGTATATTATTATAGTATAAAGTTGAAGCATTGCACTTGAATGCAAAAAATAAATAAATTATGCACTGAATTAAAGATGCACTGCTGCAAGATTTTAATCCCGTCTTTGTTTTCTCATTTTATTGTGGTCCCTAATAGAGATAAGGCTTAAGAGATCTCAAAGAAAAAAACAGAGTGGTGAACATGTGAGAAGAGGTACAACTGGACTGCATGAGTCCTTTTGGTCAACAGCGAGCAGCCCACATAATTTCCCTTGTAATTCCCAGCTGCCTTGCATTAGGAGCCTCCTGTCTCAAGGGAAGAGGCCCCGCTCTCCCCTTACACACATGGCAGGCTGCACTGCTGCCTTGTTTGCAGTGAAATCTCACTGGAGAAGCAATTCCAGCCACCTCAGTCATCTGGGAATGTGCCTGTGAAAGTACAGTTTTTACAGGTGATGATAGAAGTCTCTCATTTTAAAGCAGAAACGATGCAATATTTTGTTACAGGCTTTGAAACAAGAGACCTTGGCACTTGCCATTACACCCACCCGCCAGACACTGTCATTCTTTCATCGACAGAGGAAAGAGATGTTCAAGAAACTCAACTTTCATTCCCCAGATTCTCCTTTTATATTTGGGTAGCAGCAATCTTTTCACTTCAAAATTAATACTTCTGGTATCTTTGAAGCCACAGCGAATTTTCTACAAACTCTTCACCGGCGTTTTTGGATGTAGTTGCTCGTGGTAAGAGTCCTCGTGGGAAAAAGAGTTATTATAGGAAATATTAAGAAAAAAAGGGGAAAAAAAATAATACTTTAAAGATGAAATAGGTTGAACAACAAAAGAAGAAGTCTGTTATCTTTGGAAGGAATCAAGACACTTTCTGAAACATCTAATCCTCTGTACTTCCTTGAAAAAGATATCAAGGCTAAGACAAAGTATTCTGATTTTTACATAAGGAGCAAAAAATCCCATATTTTGCTGGTAGGCAGCTTGTGGCTTCTCGAGGTTAACAAAGACTCTGAAACAATTTAAATGCATTCCAGTTATGCATATTCATAAAGATATGCTGAATAGATAACACAGCAAATGATTTAATTGAAAAATCAGCCAGTGTGAATATTTTTCCTGTGAATCATGGAAATGCGACAAGATCTGTTCATTAATATAATCTCATTTATTTGACATTATTCTTGTCACTTAATGTAATCTTCATACAAAGAGTAAGAAAGAGGAAACTGGCATAAAGAGTAGAAACAAACAAAGAAAAAGAGAAAAGGAAAGAATGACCGTGGAAAATGTAAAAGAATCCAGTTTACATTAAGTGCTACTGTGAAAATAGGAATGTAGTGAATGAGCAAAAAAAACCAAGCAGTGCTGGGATAAAGGGGAAAGAAAATGGGGAGAGAAAAAAAAACATTCCTATCAGAACCTTCTGCAGGTGCTTAGCACATCTAGTTGAGGTAAGAGCTCAGCATGGCAGTCTTCTGGAGGACAGATTCTACACCAGGTTTTGGCCTTGTGTTTTGTTTGGTTTTTTCCTTTTCTCTTAGACAGAAAGCAGATGGTAGATGCTCGGTGTGTACAAGGCAGCACAGCTCCATGAGCTACCCAGAGCTGGAGGGCCGTGCTGCTTGGGACCAGCCCTCACAAGGAGCAACAGAGCAAAAGATATTAATTGCAGTGGACCGTCTTCTGATCGATTATGGCATTCATATGGCTGCACTGTATGTTTCTTTTTGTTCCTTAAAAATGATGGTTCTGGGGATTTTGGCAGCAGAAGCACCCAGCCCAGTGTCAGCTGGGACCAGACAGGGTTACCGTCTGCTCGGGGGTTTGTCCTATGTGGCGTCTTTTATACTTCATTTCCTGACTCATTTGCTTAATCAACCAAAGAATATACAGAGATATATAGTATAATATATAATAATAATATATAATATATAATAATAATATATAATATATAATAATAATATATAATATA